>LR736857.1:11213366-11395195 GCA_902654985.2 Oryctes borbonicus
GTCACGTTAGTCGACAGAGGTCACGTTAGTCGACAGAGGTCACGTTATTCGACAGAGGTCACGTTAGTCGACAGAGGTCACGTTAGTCCACAGAGGTCACGTTAGTCAATGCAAAGCGTAATCGTCAGTATCACCAAACTGCAGTCAGTCTACGTGAAATAAGAAAATCATTTTTATTATAGTATTTATTTTTTTTTCTTTCCTTTTAGTTGCTTATTTTATTTTGTAGTTGGTTAATAATTGTTTGTCGGTCATGGATCATGTCAAATTACAAATGGAAGCACTGTCAGAAAATTGACAAGGTGTAGTTTTTTTTTTATTATTTAATTATCTATCATGGCGTTTTAAGTTAGATTTAATGTTGAAGTCAAAAGATCTTTTTCTGGTTGCAACTGGAGTTATGGAAAAACCTGCCGTAGAATTAACAAGTACACATCGTGTACACGATAAAATTTTCTTTATTGCTTGGTTTCTACTATATCTACTCTGTGCAGCGAAAGCCCACATTGCACATTAAAGGATGCTAGATCGATTAAAAAAAGAAAGCCTAATGGGAAAGCTGTCCAATCACAGATAAATTGAGAGGAAGGGTGAAATGCAGGGCATATTTGATTGGCTTTTACACAATGGAATTCTCTTGTTCGCAACGCTCTGTGTCGATTTCTTATGGATAGCGACATATAAAGTGTGGTAAAATACTAGGGAAAACTACTTTACTCAGTTAATAGAACTCTCAGGCAAAACGTATAAACAAAGAACTTCCCTAGTAGTAACTACTAGATCGCTTAAAATCCCTTTATATTTCATTTGCAGCAGCAGGGAATTTCAATATTCAGTTTTTTTGTCACTAAGGAAACTAGCATTTAACATAACCTTTAAAGTCTAAACTGTAACACTATAATGTCTATTAGCCCTTTATAGAATAAGAAATGTTTGGGCTAAGAACAAAAACAATGAACTTAATAAGTTCCGTGAAACAATCAACACAGTTGGTTACTCAAAAATCGTCGAATATAATTATTAAATTTAATAAAAGAATTGAAGGTACTATGGTTGAAAATTGGGTGAAATATTGGAAGACCGTGTGTAAGGATTACAAAGATGTAGCTGTAGATCTTAAAACTGATGTTAAGAGAAAACCAGTGAAATCGATGGTAATACTATCAGGACTAGGATTTGCTATATTTTGTGCAAAGCACAATCCCGATGAGAGACACTTCAAAAATACTTTTATAAAAGCAAGTAATGATGTGATACAAATACATCCAAGCATGCAACGCAAAGAAAGCGCTGAACATTTAACGTTTATTGACAAAGCATATAACAAAGATATTATACGATATTTAAACTTAGGTTTCTTCTCATTTATATGGATTGACAATTTTAGTAAAGAATGCAATTTATTTGAAGCGCATTGCCCTTATTTGCGATTGGAATATGCACAGTTTCCTAGTAGAATAATTGATTTTGGATTTCTAGACACGTGGTGGATTTTAGCCAAAAAAATGACTGACTATGATATAAATTATTAATTATTTTTAGATTTAAATAAAATTTTTCCAATATTTATTGTTTTACTACATACATATTAACTTACATATCTAGGAATGTATAGTGACTAGGTAAAGCCTTACATATTTGTCTTTTTTTTTTATATAAACCATATAGATCTTTATGAACAAATAGAACTACACAAATTTGCAACTTCATAGAATATGTTTGTAAATGACATTTGTAAACGCAGAAATAAATACAATAAAATTACAATTTAGTCTTTTACAGTTATACGTTGATATAGTCTACATATATACAACGAATTATTTTGTTACAGTATGTCGAATTTCTTCCAAAAAGCTGTGGGAGTTGTGTATAGTTGTTCCACCAAGTATTATGTGAGTTCCTGGATATCTTTTGTTAATTGTGTGAACTGTTAAAGACTCTTCGTATGTGGCACCACCAACAATAAATACAATAATATCTTGATATCTGCCATTGTTGCCAGGTGCATTAATATATTTGTATAAATTTTCTTTTAGCCGACTTTTAATTACATCTTCTAGAATGTCATGTAAAAGTGGTTTATGTTGAGTGTACACGTTATCTACACCACTTAAACCTTTAAAGAACCGTTTAGTAATTTTTACTGCACTTTCGTCACTAAACAGATTACTTTGGCGTATATCTGATCCTCCATAATCTAATATATATTTTATGCACTTTATATAATATTGTGATACACCACTTTTTTCTAGCATGTTAATTAGGCCAGAAATATTATTGTTAGCATGGTTTTGATACCTTAATGCATATAGCATAACTAATTTTGCAGCATCAGATTCTCTGATTTTATTTTTATCTGATCGTACATTGTTTGGTTTAATATTACTTATTAGTTTCTTAACATTATGCAAATGTAAAGAAGTATCTGCATTTTGGGAAGCTATTTCTTGTTCCAATTCAGAAACATCTAATAAAGTATTGTCGGTAACCAATGAAGACAACTCTCCAACAACTGTAACATGTTTTGAAACGTTTCCAGACAACTTTTTAAATTGTGGATAAGTTTCAACAAAACTTTTCATGTCTGATATAGTTTCAATTTTTTTGTGGCTTTTTGCTTTACTTTGAAAGTGATCCATTAAGTTCTTTATATTTTGTCCTATTTCACCATAATTCATAAACATATTTTCTGCATAAAATGGATCTTGTTCAGCAGATAGGACAACCTCGGATAATTCCTTTGATATACCAGGTATGTTAGACAAATTAACTCTATTATTATTTATTGTTAATAACTCGTGAACCATGGCTTGGTACGTCCATTGGTTTAATAATGGTGTAACAGGATCATCCCTTCTATCTATTAAAAGTAGTAAAGGTTGAGATGACTGACTAAAAGAAAATAATGCAGATTCTTTGTTTATAACATCCTCCACCCTACTCGCCAGGTCTTTACATACAAGTGAATTTGCTTGGTAACGAATAACAGGACATTTCTTCAAAGATAATAACAATGCAATTAAACCCTGTATAGTTCTTTGAAGAGCAGAATAATTCCAATTTGTAGTAACAGTACAATTCTGAATTCCAAATGAAAATAAATGTGGATTAACAGCTAGGTAATCCATATACTTTTCTTGTACTTCCTTAACCAATTCTTGCTCATCACTTTCGGCTAACAGCTTAACATCAGCCTTTGCTATGATATTACTGAAGTACAAATAATATGCCCCATATTTGGGGTTCCTTAGCTCTTGGCACAATAACTCAACATTTTGCTGTGTTGGTCTCAAGAAAACTAAACACTTGAGAAAACGGTAACCTGTACTACTATTGTTTTGTGATTTAGAATCTATTCGTTCTAATAAGAACACTTCTTTTTGTTGGATTTCTGATTGCCCATATACCATACTTATTATACTTGTTGTTTCTTTATCCATTAGTAAAATTTTCATGCCAGGTTCACTTTCCTCCGTCATTTTATTCACATATGCTTTAACAGCATTAATTACATTCATTTTTGCAATTTACTTAATACAATATTAACTGCAAATTTAACGTTAATTAGAGTTGTTACAAGTTAGTACTACAAGAAACTGGAAAATAACATTTAATTACGGTTTTTGATTATATATGTCAGTTGACAGTGATTTTCGATTTGTGTAAAAATGCTATTATGGAACAGCTCCGGAGCATGTTACAATAAACTAACATGGTATAAGCTAAGCATATAATGGAAACCATATAACATGACATGGAATCTAGTAGATGAAGATTTTCTTATTTTTTTATTACTAAATTAACAAAAATTAAATGCGCAAATTTTTCATTAGGACTACTTAATATTATATCTTAGACTTACATTAATGCAAGAACTGGACTAAGGAACGGGTTCACCTTCTAAAATACTGTGGGCGCTTTTAAGCCTTTTCATTTTGTTGTTCTAGAGGCGCAAAATAAACAAGTAAAAGACAAAATTCGAAATGAAACGAATATGAACGTCTAGTCTCTGGTAATTTCGTGAAGCGCAACTCGTTTCTGCAGGCTTGGTGATGGTTAAGGTAGAGAAAGTGACTAAATTTTTGGAGCGACTAGATGCACTCGTATTTATTCGTCTCATGAGGAAGGATTGGTGCTGTTTACTGGTTTCCTGGAGAATCGACAAAATACGAGTCTGTCTAGTCACATTGAAAATTTAGTCATTATTTGGCCCGACACTGACGTAAATATGAAACGTCACAATCGAGAATTCGGTAAGAGAAAGATTCGAATACGAATTCGACTTCGCATTCATTAACTTCTATCAACTGCAGAATGTAATCATTGTATCCAGCGTTAGTATTACGATGGATGAAAGAAGAATATTGCTAATAATGATATGACATCATTGTAGAAAATTACAAAAAAAACAAAAAAACACTGGATTCTTCCACTTAAAAAAAAAAACATACAGTAGGGGAATTTGTAACACTATGTTCACAAAGATATTGGTTGATTTACAGAAAGAAGACACATATATGCGAAACTGTATTCCGCCAATACAAATACTTGCAGTTACGCTCAGGTAATAAAATAAAACAAATAACAAGTTATTTTATTTTATCGAAAAAGAAAAAATTACAAAATTCTAATCAACAGCGTCAATCAAACAAATTTATCTTTTCTGAGTCTTCAGAGGAGACGGTCGAATGCGATGGGGACAATATATTTGTTTCTTTTGTTGATACAGCGCTATAAGGTATTGAAGCTGCTCTCGTGGGAATAGGCAACATTGTATAAGTTGCTTCTGAATTGTGCGGTGTGGAGTTTTGTGACACTTCCTGTCCAGTACAAAAGTGGAATGGTGATCCACAACAATGTAATGGTGTTGAAACTATTTGCCGTGCTGTTTGTTCAGGATGTAAGTGATATGGCATACTAGAATGGAAGTTTATTGAAAATGCATGTGGTGCAGCCTCTTCAAAATGAAAATTATGATTGCACAGATGCGCGTTATTTGATGAATTTGGCATTCTTGTCCGTTTTAACGACTGAATTAATTGTAGTACTCCAATTTGGAAATCACAAATTTGGTCCTCATTGAAATTGCCCAGAGCAGGTATTATTCCGGCAAAAAATGCCATATGGCGATCTTGAGTTTGTTGTGACGGTGCCGGCGTTGAAGTTGCTTCAATTGTTTTAATCATCCGTTCTTCAAACGTTGTCGTACGTTTGTCTTTTCTTTTTGGTCTCGACTGTATTTCTAGGTCGTTAGTTTTATGTCTTCTTCCATCTGATGTATTGTTATCACTAGTCTCCTTTTTTTCATTAACAGTTACAGTATCGTCTAAACTATCTTCAGTGTCATTTGGAGCAACAACTCTTTTCAAAAACAATAGTTGGTCATGATATACATATTTTCTGAGGCGCATATTGGCGGCGGCACCCGAACATATTGTGTCATTATATTTTTTAAGCCACCTTAAGAAACTGTCTTTTATGTTTGTCCATCTCTTTATTACTTGCTTACCTGCAAATAATAGTCTTTAGTCGTTTAATTATTTACATGATCTTTTTTAACAGTATTTTGCCATACAGGTTAGGTACAAATTGGGAATTTCCACCATTAGTAATATTGTTAAACAAGTCACAAATGTTTTATGAAATGTTTTACACGATGTTTGTATACTTAAATCGACAACAGAAAAATAGAAATTAATTGCAGAGATGTTTGAGAAACGCTCTAATTTTCTGCACTTATAGGGGCTATAGGCAAAAACATATACACTGGCTGCAATTAAAAATGCAACGCCCCTATATTTCCTTAAAATTTTATAAATGTATATCTCAAGGTCAAATTAAACGTTTGTTTGTCGTATTGCATTGGTCTAGTTTGTTTTTTAACATTTACAAGACCCAGATGGTCGACAATTCATCAAAAAACGCTGTTAACTACCGTTTAACTGGATGGGGAGAATAAAGGTGATGGATTTTAAGAGGCAAAAAACAATATAAGATATGAGAGGACAGGCCAGAAATAGGAAAGAATTAAAGAAATGGGTGAGAAACAGCTAAAGACACTAGTAAACCCGACACCCTTAGGGTACCAGTGTTTCGAAAAAGAAGAAGCACTACCGTTTAACTAAAGCAAGAGGACACGTGAATGTGTATTTCACGTTCGTCCAAATAAGTAGACAATTTTTCACCGTCCGCTTAACATCTGACCTAATTTTGCTGTACATATAGTTAGAGCTTGCTGTGTTCTTCGCAAGTACGTGCGGGATAGAGATGGATACAATCCTCAAGATATGTGAAAATATTAGTGATATACCTAACAGTTATTCAGTACGTGGAGGATCGTCGGCAAATACAATCATTGTTCGCGGATTAGTTTGTGGGTGAGAAAGGAATCGGTCGTTGATAACATTTACAAATATAAAATAGGTTTACCCGATGATTGTAACATAAAATAAAGAAAATAAACTTTACCTATTTCGTTTTGTTCTTTCTCTGACATCTCATCATACCCATATTTCAAAACTCTGCAAATTTGTTTCCAAGCCTCCAATGTCTTGTTTCTATTTTTATAGTCTTCTGCGGTTTTATCCCATAACACTATCCGCTCTTCAACAAGAGTGATAAGAAGCTCGTTATCTATTTCCATGGTAATTTTCTATACAACAACCTGCACTGTTAACCGAAATATATCTAATGAATGTTTTTTTCTTATTTTGTCGTATAAGTGCAGTGTGTAAACTGCTTATACTACCGTTGTCGTATACAACTCCGACATCGTGTCCTTGCTACGGTGCTACGATATCGATTAAAATCGTGTGTTGTGAAAGTTTGTCGTTGTCGTGCACGATCTCGATAAAAAGTTGTACGTTTAAACGCAGGCTAAAGCTTGATTTATAGATTTCCGTCAGCCGCCCGCCCGTTTATCCCAAGAAAAAGATGAACAATGGTAGATGTCTATAACTGTTTATTAGTTATGCCGTTCCGTAAGCCGCGTAGAAAGTTGGTTAAGTTTTAACACTCTGGGCAAGTGTGTATACAGCTGCGAGCAAATGTTATAGGCAGGTTAACTTTTTTAGCGTTACGATAAAACAAGAAACTCGAAGCTAAAAAAAACACATAATTCAGTTTATAAGGTTCTTTTATTAAGTAAATCAGTATTTAATGCTGCCTCCTCTAGCCTTTATTACAGCCTTAATTCTTTTAGGCATAGTAGCTACCAATTTGTAACATGTTTCTGGGGAAATAGACGCCCATTCCTTAAACACTGTTTGCTTCAGGGCTTCTTTAGAGGCATGGTTGCATTTACGAAGTCTGTCCTTCAATATATGCCATAGATTTTCAATAGGCGAGAGGTCAGGCGATTGTGGGGGCCAGTCCAAAATCTTCACTCGGTTATCAGTAAACCATTTCATTACAGGTCGAGCCTTGTGACAAAGAGCATTGTCTTGCTGAAAGTAATAGTCCTCTGAGTCCATATCATAAAATCTGACAATTGATGGTTCGAGAACTTTTTCCAACATCCCGATGTAGCGTGCCCCATTCATGCGCCCCTCACACACATGGACGTCCCCAACACCTTGTGCAGACATACACCCCCAAATCATAGCGCTTCCATCGCCGTGTTTAACAGTAGGTAAAATACAGTCTGGGGAAAATGCTTCACCTGACCTCCGCCGAACATAACTGGCTCCGGAAACGCTATGCACCTGCATAGAATAAACGAACTTTAACTTTTTGAATATTTCTATTTTGGTGATAAAAGCAGGGGCACTGAGTTCAATTATGCATCGGACCAAAGTACTTTGGCCCAGTCAATTACACTCCAATGTTGGTACTTCTTTGCCCACGTAAAGCCCTGCTTGCGTTATAGCTCGGTCAGCAAAGGCGTGTCGCGGTTTCCGGGCATGTAATTTGCCGCAACTAACCTTCTTCTAGCCGTATGCACGGAGATTGGTGCGTCTCGTTGAGCAGAAATCGCTATCGCGGATTTGCGCCTATCCCGGAGAGCGATACGCTCTATCAATCGATCTTCTCACACAGTCGTTACACGTTTTCTACCGCTCTTGGGTAGATTATGATACTCTCCAGTCCTTCGGTAGCGGCTAATTGTGTTTTGCACTGCACAACGCGAACACTTTATTATCCTAGCAATTTTTACTTGTGGCAATCCCTGTTTGTGTAATAAAATTATCTGGTCTCGTAAAGCCTCAGATAATTGGGGCTTTTTTGGCATATCTGTATACACAAACTTACAAAAGAAGGTCCGCACTCTAAATGAACTTTTGAAACCGACAAACGATGTTTTTTTCTCTACACACAATATATAACAACCCAAAAATTTTAATTTCTGTCTTATATAGCTGCGTAATTTATATTTTCTGGGAATTTCTACTTTAGATAACGACTAGGTATAGGTTCACAGTACCCTTGTTCTAAGAAGCGCTAACTGCTGCGCGAAACACATGTTTGATTGGGGTGCCTATAACATTTGCTCACAGCTGTATGTTTTCTTAACGTATAGAGATAAAAGAAGATATACAGATTGTTCGTTGCATGTAGGGTCGATGTTAGTGGCGCTATCGGATGACTTCGTTAGTTGTATGAGAGCCGCATTAGATATTTGTTTAGTTCAGGATCTCGATGCATCAAGATTTTTTATACTTATTATTTGAAAGTATATATTTATTTTTAAAATTGTTTTTATTTCCATAAAAATAGCATACGATTATTTGCATTTAATAGCATTGCACGAGTGTCGTTTGCCCTAGATGAGCCGTATTGCATACGCGTTCTGTTAACATCGACTGACCCTAGGACGGTCGAACGCCCTGTATATGTAATGGATGGTTAGATAACCAGCCATACATTAGCGTATATGTAAGAGTCAGTAGTTCTTGGTAATAGAAGGATGTCGCAAACATTGTATGTATTTATCATTAAAGAGTTAAATAAGACACATAAAGTGTTTTAATTATATGTATGAAACATACAATATATACTCTCACCCTACCCAAAGGCAGCCAACGTGATAGCACAGATGGTTATATGGATAACTTGCTAGAACCTTATATAGCAAAATAGTGAAGCCACTAAACTGCGCCATTTTGTAGAGCGGTAGACTAATTATTATGGCGATATGGCTCTACAGCTGAAATTTCAATTCAGACGAAGAAGTATGTAGCTTTTGCTTTGCCTCTGAAATATAGTACGCTATTAGACTCGCACCTACTAATTAAGCCTACATTAGCTTGAAGCTAGGTTTATAGAAGAATAATAAATTGTGACTGGACTGACTTGCCAAACTATTCACTAGAATGAATCATGTTAACATAATATAAGTTTAAAATTATATCAGGCTTAAATTATGGTGTAAACAGTTATAAAACCAATTCAAACGAATGCAAAACTATATTCAAGACAACACTCCACACTACACAAGTTTAATTAATCAATCCGAGGCAACTGTTTCAAGGATGCATCGATCCTCATTTTTAACTGTTGACTGAATTTCGGTCCCGCAGTCCATGCTACCATTATTTACATATAACTTCTATTTTATGTAATACACAGATTTTTTTTCCATTTCAACATTGCATATTTTCATGCTTGTATTAATACACGGAGATAATGGTCTTTATTTTTCTAGTCGATGGTGCATATTGAATTTTCAAGCAACACAAACTTATGATCTTGATTTGACCTTCGCGATATACCTGGCAAGCAACACATAAGTATCGGCATCCTCCGCACCACACAAGTTTAATTTATTATATAGTAATATAATAAATAGTCCGGGATGGCCGTTTCGAGGACACGAATGGTCTTCATCATCATTCGGTCACCGGTTGATGATGAGGACCATTCGTGTCCTTGAAATGGCCGTCTCGAACTAATTATTGCGGAGGGTGCCAATACTTATGTGTTGTTTACCATACTACGCCACAGTCCTTGCTATCATTATACCCAGCAAGATATGCAGCCACATGCTCTTCGAACTGTGTTCAAGTGTTCATATCTCCAGAAAAAATACATATTGCTTCATCTCCTACTGATGTATCATCGAAGGCACCCTATAAAACATATTCATATATTTAGTATTAGATGGATATCGAAATGTAAAATCTTACATGAAGAAAAAACGTGTGGAAAGTCGCCAAAGTGTTATCTCTTGTTGTTAAATCTGTGGTACAGCGCATGTGTAATTGCTATTTTGTTAACACTCCAAAGTGCCAACCCCTCTAATTTGTATTTTTGAATAGTTGGCTATGCTGTTGTTAAATCAGAGCCATCTCCCGGTCCAGTAACCTAGTGAGGTATAACCTCACTTTCATATTGCATGTAAAATCGAAGAGAAATTCCAAATACATTACTTTTTATAATTTACAAATAAAATGATTACATACGAATTATGTTTGCTCATTCGAGTTATGCCAAAGGTAAGAGATTTTACCATAATATGTATATTATGCTATACTAATATTCTAGACGGAGCTAGTAACAACCTTAAAAAGGACTGCGAACACCATATTTCTTAAAGAGGGAGTTATTAGAAAATTAGAAAGTTTAGGCACAAAGGATATGCCAAATAAAACCAGCAGCCATGGTTTCGTACACAATAAAGCAAGGTACATTATATATAAATTTGTATACGATGCATATATATTTTTGCTTTCTAGCTACTTTTTAATAGAATTTCATGCACCTCCAAGATACCTGCAGGATATACTTGAAGAATATGGAAGAGATGTTGATGTAATTAGACGAAGGATTTATAGAAAACAAGAAGAAGAAGTGCCAGAATGCACATTGAATGAAGAAATACAGCCACCTCCATATCGTAAAAATGTACAAGATCTAATAGCGCAAGCAAAGAAAGTAGACAAGCATAAATTTAAATATAATACAGGATTGGATTATTATCCATTCCAGAAATAGGATACTTTTTACAATCGTACGGTTAATTTAGTGTAGTTGTGTAAAATAAATTGGATTCAGACTTTTAGCATGAATTTTTAATTACACTATTCCTGAAATTGAAAAGCAATAGTAATTTTCTGCAGCGTCCGATAATGCTCCGGTACATATTGCTGGATGTATTCGGGCGTGTATCTCGTAGATGTACCGCTCCAATTATCAAAAACGTTCAAATAGGTGTAAAAATTACAGTTTTCTGTAATTTTATGTCGTGAATTTGATTATACCGGTGCACGGTTAAATTTAGTTGAGTCTAACCTCGAATTTGGTCTAAATACAATACCTTTGTGATTAAATAATTAATATAAGCACAAGTAATGGTTAGTAGGTATCAAGTAAATAGACCCTGCATTGTAAATCTTTGTACAAATGCTACAACAGATAAATACTCGTATGCCAATACAGTATTATTGCCAAAAACTAAATTACCTTTACGATTGGAAGGGAAGAAACTTATTGAACGAGATGAATTGTTAAGTAGTGTAAGTTCTATCCTGAATTCTGATCGAAATACTTTTATAAATATAATTTCTAGAGTACTCAGTTTACGGATTTATACAAGTGGCAAAGGAAACACTTAGATGGAAGTGAATTCATATTGCATGATGGTCCTCCCTATGCCAATGGTATGCCCCATATGGGACATGCAATAAATAAGGTAGAATCTTTATTTTGAATTTTCTTAGCATTATATGTTCGATTGCAGATTTTGAAGGATGTTATACTACGACATAATATTTTACAAGGAAGAAAAGTTCATTATGTTCCTGGTTGGGATTGTCATGGTTTGCCAATTGAATTAAAAGCAATATCTGATAGTAAAGGTTTAGATCCTCTTGGAATTAGACAGAAAGGTGGGTATTAAATTAGCGATTTTCAGTAATCGCATATTTTATGGCTTTCATTTTATATAATCATTTGATACCAATCCAGTCTTGGCAAATATTCATTGGTTACTTTAATTGTTATATGAGAATCATTCAATGAAATTTAGATACTTTGATTAAAAGTTAAGTCTAAGTACAATTTAGATATTTTAATTACAAATATTTATATGTCCTAGTTTAGTTTAATTGTCTCTATTACAATAGTAGAAAAAGGGGGTCAAATGGATGCAGAGTGAAAAAAAGAAACTAAATGATCAATATTGCTGAAAGTGTTAACAATATTGCAGACCACACCTTAAATGGCAGAATATTATAGGAAAGGCATTTTGCAAAGACTCATTCAACAGTTGCATAGTATAGGGAGAATACAGTAATGATTAGAGCTAGTGGAAACATTTTGTCTGACATGCTGAATGGAACGGCTTCGAGTTATATAACTAAGATCTTTGTCAACTTAATATGCGATGCAACTGTGTAAATAAGGCTCTGCAGTAGAGGTGCGCCTAGGACCGGCTGGCCACTGCTTACGCAGTCACATCCCGTATTCTGTAGGTTTGTTTCAACCATCGGTTTGCCCATCAATTCGTGTGCACTGTGCAATTGAGAATGAATTAACGATTAGTTTTAGAGTTTTATTTCTTATCATTCGTGAATTAAGTATGTATAGGTAGATTTAAGAACAATTTCAAGCCATTTTTTTAATTTTTTAAACAATTATTATGAATACAATTTCTTAACTGCATTGTACATATCAATACAAACGATTGCTGCTTTCGACCATGCACTAATTTTACTGTATAATTACCGATTCCGGAACCTGTGCTGGTGCAGTTCCAAAATTTGTTTGGAACTATTCTGGCTGATTGGATCACATGATTGGATTTTTGTAATACGCATGTATTGGATTGTCATAAAATCGTGGTTGAAATAAGCCTATAGTAACACTTAGCCTCTTTATGAATGAATTTAATCCATTTTGATGACCTTCAAATACTATTGTTACCACCACGCTTATCCTAAACCAATGGAGAAATGTTTTCTGGCGTGACGTTCGTACTAAATTAATGGAAGACCTACGCGCATAGTATGTTTTGAAAAATTGGCAGACTAAAAACGACCGTATTATTACTGTATTTTTCGTCCATACGTCGTGTTTTCAGTTCGATAATTTTTCAAAACGTTGTATGCGCCAGTGGTCTTCCGTTGGTTTAGGAATGAGCGCCAGGTGTCATTTCTGTATTCTCCCTATATTGTGCGTCTACTCTAAAAATTAAGAAAATGGTTATTTGGCACTACTGGTGTGTTTCTTTATACTGATACTGTAGATTAAGAAAGTTGTCTAGTTATGCACATGCGCAGATAAACCCACAAAAAATGGAAGTCGCAAACTGCAGGATAATTTTTTTTTAATTTTTAGCAAGAGCTTTTGCATCAGAAACAATTGTAAAACAAAAAGAAGCGTTTATATCATGGGGAGTGATTGGTGATTGGAATAAGGCATATACAACTTACCATCCCAACTATATTAAGAATCAGATCAAGCAGTTTTATAACTTATACCTTAAAAAGTTAGTGTATAGAGACGTGAAACCAGTATATTGGTCTCCTTCTACCCGGTAAGTAAAATAAGTTAGTCTACAGATGCTTAGCCTAGTTATTACCTTCATCAGATTAATTTTTCTTTAAATACATATTTTATAAATGAACTTACATGGAGCGAACCCTTTGTTATTAATGAAAGCAAAAGCTATCGATAATATACACCACTGTGTAAAAACGAGGGGCACCTAGGTGTATTTTAAATCCATCTAATGGTCAAGGTTCCGGAAATATTTTTATACAAAATAACAATAGCTTTATACTTTTAGTTTCAAGTCTAACAGAGCTGGTACAAATTTTTTGAAAATAAATGCTATAAGAGACAGAAATAGAGTAAGTGCGGAACTTAAAAGCTATGTATATATTAGTCCTGGTTCGAGTGTAAGGGCGCCACACATCAGCATTAAGCAGGCGTGTAGCTGTCAAAAGACCTCTCTTGAGTCGAAGCAATAAAGTAAGAATGTTAAAATATGCTAAACCGTAAAAATTGATAAGTTTTATAGATTGATGAGTCCAAATTTCCATTAGTTGTTACTATGTGAAACCCTGGTACAGGGAGAGTGCACTAGTGACACTCCGTTTTCAATCAATTTTTCAAAACGTAGTAATATACGCACAGCGGTAGAAATGATCGTGACGCAATGTAGAATAATATTGGTCTGGTCAGCAATAATTTCATCTTGCTGCAAGATAATCATCCAAATCACACTTCTAGATCGATGAAAACTAATGTAAATGAGCTACAAGAAGACGGAGTAGTTCGCATTGTGTCTGACCACCACAGAGCTCGGACTTAAATATTATGTTTGAGACGTTTGGAATTATATTGCATGAGAGTAGCATATTATACATCATAATTACATCAAAATAACAAAATTAATCAAGGTGACCTTTTTTTTTACACAGTAGGGTACATAATTATCATTTTGAGTGAAATTTCTTATCCTTTCAATGGAAAAATGTGTGATGTTTTTTCTCTTATTCTCCTTTTTAACCTTGCAGAACAGCTCTAGCAGAGGCAGAATTAGAGTACAAAACAGATCATAAAAGCACGGCGGTTACTGTTAAAGTTAAATTGGAGTCTGGTTTATGTATAACATCATTTCAAGAACCGTAAGTAACAAGTTTTATGCTGTGATATATAGCGAAATGTAATATATTTTTCAGAGTGTACGCTTTAATATGGACAACAACCCCATGGACTTTACCCAGTAATCAAGCAATATGTTATAATCCTGAATTACCGTACTCGGTCGTTCAAAATATTACAAACAATGAATACTATCTTCTCGCATCTAATTTAATACAAGATGTTTCAAACAAAATCAATGCGGAACTAAGAATTGTGCTGTCATTAAAAGGTATAGTGCTTGTTAAGCATCACGTAGTAACTGATACGTAATATTTTTTTAGGAAGTGATCTGAAAGATATCACTTACATTCATCCGATTTACAGAAATAAAATTCTGTGCTTTTTACCCGGTACTCATGCAACAGAAACAAAAGGAACAGGATTAGTGCATACTGCGCCGGCACATGGACCAGAAGATTATTTAATTGCACTGGAAAATAATATTGATGTCGTAAGCTTAACTAGTTTTGTTTTCAATTACTTGTGACTATATAATATTGCAACTACAGTTAAGCATTGTGAATGAAAGTGGAAGATACACATCAAGCGCAGGATCCCATTTAGACAATTTATATGTGTTATCAGATGGAACCAAAGCCATACTAAAACTGTTAGGTAACGATTTGGTACACTCTGAAGATTATGTTCACAGTTACCCATATGACTGGAGAACAAACAAGCCGGTTATTTTAAGAGCAAGTAAACAATGGTTCATAGATACCACTTCAATCAAGCAAAAAGCGCTTGTAAGAATTATTCAGGAACAAAGCTAGTGTGATGTTATATCTCCTTACATTTTTAAGGAATTACTAAAGCATGTGAAAATTATTCCCGAAATTCATAGTGACGTGTATAGTTGTCATTTTGAATCCCAGTTGCAAAAACGACCTTATTGGTGCATATCTAGGCAGAGGTCCTGGGGCGTTCCAATACCAGTATTCTACTTACGAGATACAGATGAAGTTATAATCAATGAGTAAACTTAACAACATTAGTTTACTATAGCTACAATAATGTTATTGTAGGGACACTGTTGAAGCAATTTGTAGTTTTGTTGACAGTAATGGTTGTGATTTCTGGTGGGAACTAAGTGCTGAAGAAATATTTCAGAAAATATCAAAACATACTTTAAATTTAAATAACATCAAAAAGGGAGAGGTAAATATCTTGTAGTATGTACAACGAAGTAATAGAAGACTATACATCTCATATTACCTAGGATATTTTAGATATATGGTTTGACAGTGGTCTATCTTGGTCAAATGTTCTTCTTGATAAGCAAATTGCTGATTTATACATAGAAGGTGTTGATCAATTTACAGGGTGGTTTCAATCTTCATTGCTTACTTCTACTGCTCTAAGGAATGAATCCCCATATAAAGCCATATATGTTCATGGTTTTGCAGTAGATGAACATGGAAAAAAGATGTCTAAATCACTTGGAAATGTTATCATTCCGCAAGATATAATAAAAGGCTTCAAAAAGCAAAAAGCTCTTGGCATCGATTCTTTAAGGTGAGGAAAAGCGAGTAAGAGAAAAGCTACTAGTACATTTTTTTAAGATGGTGGGTTGCCTGTCATGCAAATCAAGATTCAATAGCAGAAGTTAGTACAACAGTACTGCAAGCAAGTAACGACGAGGTTCAGAAACTTAGAAGTGTTTTAAGGTTTGCTGTTGCTGCGTTATACGACTATGAAAGCGTAAACATAAACTATAATGATCTGAAATTAATTGATAAATATATGTTGCATTTGCTGAACTGCTATCAAAAAGATGTAAGTGGTCCTTACTTAGGACTTCCGTTTCTGTATACCACAATTTTATATTTTCATTACAGGCGCAAGAGCATTTAGATAATTATTATTACCACAAATTAAACGCATCAATTATACATCTCATCACAAATGGTGTATCAGCCTTATATTACAATGCTATTAAGGACAGATTATATTGCGACCCAGCAAATAGTTTGAGTCGTAAATCTGCACAATATGTTCTGAATGCTATACTACAAATCATTACAAGGAGTGTTGCTGCCATTGTGCCCCATTTGGCCGAAGAACTCTATGCACACTTTCCATTAAAGGAATTAGATTCGTTTTTTAAGACCAAACAGTTTAATGCTCCTGAAGCTTGGTATTCTGACGATGTTTCAGAATTAATGCTGTATATATTAAACGTTAGAAAAGAAATCAATAAACAGGTTGGTGGTACTGGTAAGAATAAACATGTTACAATGTTTATGAATAAGAAGCAACTACATAAACTTCAGGTACGTTAGTTGTAGTTTCATGGCATTGCCCTGTGAGTTTGCGCAAGGTGATTTTGACTTCATAAAAGTGGGTTCTTACAGTTATAATTGAAGTTTAGGTCACGTGGTTTAAGCATCTTGGTTAGTTGTTTGTTAACATAAGCTGTTACAATTATTGTTAATGCATATCCTTTTTGTACCTATACACGCAAGATAACAGTAGGTTGCTATTTTCCTAAACAATCATGACATAAGATCGGGAGACTTTCCATCTTTTTATCGGGTTTTGATGATGCAGCGGTGTTCCTATTCCCGCGAGTTTCTTTAATTTCTGCCTTACAAACCGGTCGTTTGCAGTAGTAGGAAATTCGTGGCCTTGTTATTATGATTATCTTGACTGTTGTTATCATTCTAAGGATTTTTTTGGATCTGCTTCAAGATATTGATGTTAGAGGACGCTCTAACATACCATTCCGCACCGTAGGGTGGAAGTTTTTTGTTCGTGAATTGGAGGGTGTAGGTTTTTCGACGAGTTGAGCGTCACCAGTTCCTTCCCCACTCCCGTCTTCTTGTATCGATCAGACTTTCTGATTGTTTAGTGTCTCATACTTTTCATTCTGATGGGTGCCATAGAGATATCGGCCACCCGGATGTTAAGTGAAGTGAAAATAAGCAAGGATTCCCACGGGTTACTAGGACAACGCTATGTCACCCACCTTGATGATAAATCTCCGGTCCGAGAGGTATAGCTTTACGATCCTTACTAGTCCCTCGTCGATGTTCCTTCGTGGTAAATTGGAAGACTTTATTATCCCATTGTCCGTATTTGAATTCTTTGAGGGCCTGCTTTATCGGTTTGCTGAGGAGGTTAGTAGCAGCTCTATCCTAGCATTTTTCCTCCGCTCAATTAGACTGCTAATTTCTCTAAGGAGTCGCTCCTTAGCGGTATAGGGCCTAGGGGAGACATTGGAAATGATTTTTAAAATACTTTCATCCTATATCCTTTGCGACATCCCCCCGGACAGCGATCTCAGTCAGGTATTACGGTACCGGGAAAGGAGTTAGTGACAAATAGAGCTTTAGCAGTGCACAATAATTATCGAGAATGCGTTCATGCTGATAGAGAGCCATTGATATATTGACTCATTTTCCCAGGACATCGAAAAACATTCAACATAAAAAAGTAAAAAAAAACTACAATTCATGCGCAAATTACACATAAACTGTACTACTTATAAGTTGTACCGAACGCATTATGCCACAACTATAATGGGAAAGCTCCCTTGCATAAACTCACTATTCTCTAGCTTTAGATGAACTCTTAACCGTTACAGCAATAAAATACTGCGTTATTACTACTATTAAATCCTATTTTATTTTCTCGACTAACTTGCACTTTAAACTTATTATTTATTACATTATGTCTTTATATGTTTCCTATTTTTTTCTATTCCTTTATAGAAATACATCGATGAACAGAATTTTTCAATGGAATTGTCGGATATTTTTCAAGTGGCTAGTGTCGAAATAATAGATGATGCGATCAATGTCGAAGAATATAAAGTTGAGACCACAACTAGTAATCTATTTAATTGCCCACGATGTAGAAAATTTTCATCAAACAACTTTAACGAATTGTGTTATCGTTGTCACCAGGTAGTAGGGGATACAAAAGTTAGCGTTCTTAACTGACGTAAACATAAACCTACGTTCACAACCTCCAACTTATACTTACAATTCAGCAAACTAATTAACACGATAACATCCGAATTTTGATCGTTTATAATGCACCACGCATTAATTTTAAAATTTTTTAATGCGTCACCTTCAGTAGTGTAGAGTCGCTATATTATCGACCAGATTAGGAGACGCATGTAAACGATTTACATATTCGAACAGCTAGAATGCAGTTGTCCCCGGATTGAGTTCACAATAGGTATGATGGACCAAAAATTTTCGAATTTAAATTTCCTATTTTGGGATTCTGCCCTGCTTGGTCTGAAACTTATTTTTAGTTTGTTTTCGTTCTTTTTAAAATCAAGTAGGCTTCTACAGTTGAGTAAAAACTATTTTCGTTTCAAGTAAAGTACATTTTCCGTTCACAGCACGCCAAAGTGTTACTAAGAAAAGTTATGGCTATATACAAAATTTCATAAAAATCAGCTCACTTTCATTAACTCCGCGTTTTTTTTTTTGTATTGTATGAACGAATAATCGCGTAGTAGTAAAGCAAACAATTAACTATCATTATCTTAAAGAAACGTTAAAACCTTGAAGTATTTGTTCTAAATTGATGAGTCAGTAATTTGCAAATTACTTGTTCTTTATAGGATTTTGTATTAAAAATGTTCTAGAACATTTACCTAATAAAATCTTACGGATTTGGGGAAGCATCTTATGCTCATGTTATTAATAGGTTTCAATTTAGGTGACAATTTCTGCCAATGGAGTAAAAAACTTGTAAAAAAGTTTTTTTATTATCAATAAATAAATCGCACATACAAAGAATTCTCAAAGAAAATAAAATTATGCCATTTAAACCCACGTTCATTTATAAATTGCAATATGGAAACGATGGCCAACGATTGCTATTTTGTTTATGGGCTGCAGAAAAGATTTTGAACGACAGATACCTTTATAAACAAATATTTTTTTCAAATGATTCAACTTTTACAACTAATAACATCGTGTCTTCATAAAATTGTAGGTGTTGGTCTCATGAGAATTCACATTTTCGTATAGCAACTAATAGTCAACAAGAAAGTAAATGTATGGTGTTCAGTAAGGTACGATAATTATTGGTCCACATTTTTTTTTTACGCCAGTTTAAATCAACATACCTATTTGGATGAGCTTGAAAACTTTTTTTACCTGCCATGGAAGACGTGAATTTAGATTTTCATTTTCAACAAGACGGATGTCCAGCTCGTTCAACAAATTTTTTAAATCAGCACTTTCCAGAAAGGTGGATTGGACGACATGGTCCAATACATTGGAAGGCGAGATCACGGGATTTGATCTCTGGATTTATACTTATGGGCTTATTTAAAACAAAAAGTTTATTCATATGACCTTGATGATAACATCGACTTATTAAAACAAAAAATTAGGGATGCTGTAGATGAAATTAGCCCAGTGACCATAGCGAAAGTATACGAGTTTAGAGTTAGTGGATAGAAAATTGTAGTTTAATTTCTTTTTTTAATAAACTGTAAAAATTTGATTTTTTTTTTTAAGTTTCTATTCACTCTGTTTTCTCATCTAAGATTTATGTACATGTACACGTAAGTAATAATAAAGATTTTTCTCCTATTTTAAACTTCTATTATCAAAGTAGGTCGATCATTCTGGAAATTTCTATAACGTCATAAGCTTTCATTCTGCTTTCAACTTTTCTTAGTAATACTTTGGCGTGCTGTGAACGGAACAGGTATTTTACCTAAAACGAAAATAATTTTTGGTCAACTGTAAAGGCCTACTTGATTTAAAAAAATCGAAAGCAAACTAGAAATAAGTTTCAGACCAAGCAGGGCGGAATCCCAAAATAGGAAATTCCAATTCGAACATTTTTGGTCCATGATACCTATTGTGAACTCAATCCAGGGACATACTATATAAACCTGATCTGAATCATTATTATTATGTAGTACGTTTCAGCATGGTTTTAACTGTCAAACATAATTGAATGTGGAAGTTTAAAGAATCAAGATTACAATACATTGAAACATCTTACTTTAAACGCTAATTATAACTCTTAATTATAGCTACTAATTTTTGGTTGTGGGGGTTGTGAACGTATCTTTACGCATTAGCTACAATTTAAAGTCCAAAACAATACTACTGTTACCATTACTATTACTATTATAATAAAAGCTTTTTTCTAGAAGTTCTTAGAAACATTTTTTTTTACTTCCGTAAATGAATTTAATACAGTAATATATAAATTTACGCGTACAAATAATATTTACAAATATTAAACAAACAAAAAAAAACATGTAAATTAAACTGTAATTATTTTACAATACTATATTTAAGGCATTAATTAGAAACAGGTTAATGTTTGAAATTTAACAGAGTTTATTCAATTACAAAAAATAATAGCTTGCAACTAATGGTTCAAGAGCAACTTACACAATTTGACGCAGAAATCATCATATAAAGGTTTAAAAAGGAAATTTAAGAATATAAAAAAAAGGTTTAGATTCATGATAGATTACAATTGCGTCATCCTCAAAGCTGGTGTTGCCGCCTTCTTATTTTTCTTTTTCATCATACGCTTATAAAATGGAATAGCTCCATCAGCGCTACTATCGCTCGTTTCATCGAATTGCCTTTTTCTCTCAAATGTTAATTTGTTCAACGGGATTGGTTTTGGTTTCAATTCTTCACGAATTGATGTTTGAAGTTCACTGGCAGTCTTTATTTTCCGTAGCAGGATATCACATTCTAAAGTTTTGCTCTCTAATTTTATTGAGAACTGTTTAATGTCGTCTTTAATTTTTTCATTAAATCCTCTTGTGAGCTCAATATCCCTTTCCAGTTTTGATTTTTGTGTTTTAAATTTATTTAATTCTTCCAAGTTAGAATTTTCTATAAACAGATTGTGTTTCAGTATTGCAGTATCTATATCTCTCTTTCTAATCATAGTAGTTGTTTTATTGTCTTCAATTTCTTTTCTTAATTTTTCACTAACATTTTTCCGTGTAAGTAAGCAGTTTGAATTTTTTTCTTCCAATTCAAATATGCTGTTTTTGAGAGATTGAACCTCATTAGTCTTACTTGAAATATCATTAGCTAATAAACTAGCTGCTTTTAACATTGCATTATACAATGTAATTAGATCAGATTTTCTTATATTTAAATGATCCAAATTTTTATTGTTTATTTTTATTCTTTCCTTCAATTTGTTAATTTCTGCATTTAACACCTCCATATCCTGCATATACGAAAATATTTTAAAATATATAACTCTAATGATAGAAGAAAAAGTATTTATTACATTCATGCACAGGTGTTCCAAGTTTTTAGGAAAGATTGTTTCGCTCATTGTCGGGAATAGATTTCGATAAAATTGCCATTTTCTTTGCCAATAGCTCGAACATAAAAAAGTCGTTTTTAAAGTTAAAACAACATTGAAGAAATTCAAAAAGTAATTAGAATAATTTTCTGTTTATGCTGAGTTTTTTACACATACAACACATGGCCAATTTTCATCTACTTAAGTAACCAAATGTGTACTACGTATTACTCAGATGTGATCGGCACACGCTAAGGTGCATACAGGGACTGAATACATCTTCATAGCTCATGCACTACTGACGTTTTCTAAATTGAACACAAACTGTATTCCAATGAAGATTTTGCGAGCAGTTGTGTTGAAAAATACAATTGTGATCAGAAAAAAGTAAAGTGGAATATGTCGCAACAATTTTTTAAAATTACGAAATGTACATCAAATACAGCCAGCAAAATAGAGTATCTGTAGATTTTTGCAAATGTTTAAAATGTACTCGTTTTAATATCAGCGAAAAAATAATGAAATGTTATGCTGCGAATTACTCTAAAATGACATGCAGATTTTCCTCTGAGAAACCAAATAAAATCGAGACACAAACAATTCTAGAAATTAAAACGTGTTGTTTCAATATTTAGTAATTCTCGCGTACAGGCTCTTAATTCAGGCGCTTGGAAGAATTAAGTATTTTTCTATAAATATTTATAGTTATTATGGCAAAAAAGTAACAGTTGAGGAAAACTAAGAGAGCGCAAATTGCCATTTTCAGTTTTACAGTAATCTAACAAACTAAAATTGCTCCGAAGTTAAACCGTTCACGTCGTACTATTCAGTTAGTCATAAATAGGTATGACTACTGGATCTTATCAAAGTCAGGAAGCAACCGTCACAAAATAACAACAGCTAGAGATGACCGTCTATTATTGAGATTTCTCTTCCGCAAAGAAAGTAATCTTTTTTGTAACTGTATGTAGAAATTAGTGGGGAAAGGGGTCTAAGATTTTCGATTAGAACGTTTAAAAGATGCGTAAATAGCCCAGGATTAGAGCTATGGTAGATAAGAAAAAAGCGTTATTGTCCGACATCAACAGTAAAAACCGTTTAGAATGGACAAAAGGATAACACTGGACAATTGGAAAAGATTTGTGTTCCGACGAAACGAATGTACAGGTAATTTTTGAAAAGGTATTGCTTTCAAACTGAATGTTACCATCATGATAATGCTAACTTTATAGGACAAACATTGCTTTTGATAAAGTACATTCATAGGTCGCTTTTCAGCTTTTTGGTATCCCTGGAAGTACCTCTCCAACGTGGAACTTTATAGGAATTATTTCGTTCTTACTCTTAAGCATGGAGGTTACCGCATTATATGGGAATGCATGTCATCATAGGACGTTGGTAAAATGTCCACGCGTGATGGCCGCATGAATAACCAAACTTACATTGAAGTTCTAAATGAGACATTAAAGGCATCTTATGCAAAACGTTTCTTCAGAGGAGGCAGTCATTCAGGCATGCACGCCATTACTTTACAGATACAATTTTGTAATGTAGTCACCATTGTAAATATATTAAAAGTTTTTAAATTTTGGGAAGTTTTAAGTGCTCCATTTTATTGGTCAAGGCTGTAATTTAAATGCACAAATACAGATTCTTCTGTTTTTGGTCACGCCGTTGTCAATTAAAATTGATTTAATAGCTATGTCCACCAGAGGAAAAAATATTGTGGTGGGGACATTCAGTAGTGCTGTCTAGCATGTGATGCATACCTTTGAAGTGTTCAAAAGGTAAATTAAATTTGATTGGCAACTGCCACATCAGATTTTATATGATTATTTGTAAAGGCCAAATTCATCAACTTTGTCAAATTTAAGTTTTTAACTACCTTATTTTTTCATAATATATATTGTATTTGGAACAGCTTGTGCGGCATATTTATTTAAAACTTCGCTGATAATATTTCTGCTACTAATTTAAAAGGTTCAAGAAAAATGATGATGTACAGAAAATACCTTTTCACGATCTTTTTCAATTTCCTTTTCTTTCATTAGAATCTTTTCCTTATTGTGAAGATTGTTATTTAATACTTGTATTTCATCTTGCAGTATGCCAAGATTTTGAAGATTTTCCTTTCTTTCTTTATCTGCAACTTCTTGTAACTTCAAAAGTTTATCTTGAATATATTTAAATTCATACTTTAACGCTAGGTTTTCCTTAAATAAATTTTCATTAGCATTGTTTTGATCTTTGATGGCTTTTCTATGTTCTCCAATGCTTAATTGAATATCCTCAAATCTACAAAAAATAAATTTTATTTGAGAATATCACGCTACAGAACTAACTTTTTCCTCATAGTTTCTTCAGAGCCATTAAGTTCAGTTAATTCTCTATCATTTTCCGCTGCATATTTATTTATGCATGTTAAAATAGTTTCACATAATTCTTTTTTTTGGTTTATTCCAGTTTGAAATTTGATTTTTTGTTGATCAATATCCTTTATTTTTTGTTCTACTTCACATATTTCTTTCACTACTTCTTCGCTTACCAGCGATTTTATATCATTTGAGATTCTGTTTTGATCATCAATCAAATTATTTAATTCCAAAGATTTACTTTTTTGATTTAATAAAATATTGCAATTTGGTATATTTTCAGTGAAACTTCTATCTTCAGCTTTCTGCAATTTTAACTGTTCTTCGTTAATTATTCTTTTATCATTTAGTTTTGCTTGGAAACTTTCTAAATCGCTTTTATATGTTTGTTTGAGCTTGTTGCAGATATCCAAAAGGTTCTCTATATCGCTGCAAGAACTGTTGATTTCATCAGAAAATTCCCCCAATCGAAATATATCGTTTGAGGCTGTAAATTTATTATACATTTCTAATTTCACATTTTGAGCTATATCGCATCTTATATTGTGCAAATTTAAAATTTGATCTTGCAGTAATTGATTTGTTTCTTCTTGTTGATTATAATCATTTTTCCATGTATTATGAACCTTTTTGAAATTTTGCTGCAAAGTACCAAATACATAATGGATGATTTGAACTCTTAACTAGAAATACCTTTAATTCTTTCCATTTACGAGATTCTCGTAATAACACATTATGTGAATGTTCTCCTTGCATTTTATTTTGATCTTTTAATTAGATAACAATGAACTAATTGTTACTATTCGTGACGTCATTAAAAATTTGAAATTTATTCTAATCAAGTTGCCAACAATCATCTTACTTTTGTCACTTATTGTATTTAGAGAATTTTGTTTTTTTTGTGTTTCATAACTGAAGCAGCAAACTGACGATTGAGGTTATGTCCACTTTTTGGAAATTGGAAATCCAAGTGTTGTATATTAATAAAAATGATAACAAGGCAAAGTTGTAACATACTTTCGCTGTTAGCAAAGTACAAAAGTTGGAGGATACCCGTATGTTTATTAAATAAATTAAGGCAATCATTATGTGTTTCTTCTGTAGGTTTGTGCATTTAGCTCGTCAATAGAAAATAAGAAAACCGTTGAAGAATGCGCAAATGTTGCACATCCACAAAAAAAGGAAATTAGTAAAGCCATGAAAGCTTATTTGGAACGTGCTCGCGAGCACGATGAATTCATGAAACAGCAAAAGTATGAATTTCAAATAGGAAAAAGACATTTAGCAAATATGATGGGGGAGGATCCAGAAACATTTACACAAGAAGATATAGATGTGACTATAGCAACAGCAATTCTAGATTATCCTGCTTATCATATTCAAATTTTT
Organism: Oryctes borbonicus; assembly: GCA_902654985.2. NCBI lineage: Eukaryota > Metazoa > Arthropoda > Insecta > Coleoptera > Scarabaeidae > Oryctes > Oryctes borbonicus. Next base: position 11,238,986 of record LR736857.1, read on the forward strand.
AGAATGCAATAGAATATTTGTTTCCATCAGGTTTATATGAAAAGAGAGCTCGACCACGTATGCGACCTCCAGAAGAGGTATTTCCACAAAGAAAGGCTGCTGAATTTGATGAAACCGGAAGACCCCATCATTTTCTTTTTTATACAGGAAATCCCAATTTTTATAAGCTCTTACATGTATTATTTTTTTTCATTTCTTCAGAGTAAAAATTATCCATTTTTGTTTTTCAGGATATCGTAGAAGAAATAAATAACTTAAATAAATTTGAAGATGCTATGATAAAGAAAAACAATACGCCAGATCCTAATTTGGCATTGTAGGTGAATTTATTATTCAAATAGAAGATATTCAATTTTTTTGTATTTTAGGCAAACGGCAGGTTATCAGTGGATTGATAAAGAGTTATTAGAAAAGAAGTTGGTAGAAGGAATTAGTGACAAAAATTATAATAGTTTTATTAATGCGATGGATAGATTAAAAGGTTTACCGTATTCGTATAGAGCTAGTGAATTTGTTTCTTTATATCAGAAGCCTCTTATGAAACATACTAACCTGCAAGATATTCCAAAATTACAATATGATAAAGATGGCAAGGCATTCATTATTGTTTATGGTATTGCATTATAGTTTTGGTTAATTTACAATAACTATTGTTTCTGTAGAATGTAAAAGAAAACAAGCCAGGGGACATGTTACAATTAGGTCTCCAGGAGAGGGAAAAATAACAATAAATAATGAAGATATACGTTATTTTCATGACGTTCAAAATAGAGAGCAGGTAAGTGAATTTTTTTATGCAAAAGAGTCAATGTCATATTACTAAGCTAAGCGTACGACATTGAAACTTTTTTGCAACAGCGGACGGCAAACATCCGGCGACCAATTCTAGATCGTGTATGGTGTACTAATATAGACAGCAAAACAGTTCATAAAACCAAACAGATGCTGCATCTTTATTCAGAGATCTATTCAAAATATTAGTTTTAATTACTTAAATTTAACGATTAACATGTCCAACTTTTATTACAATGCTGTGAAGAAATTCATAGAACTACACCTTATTTCCCCCTTATGGCTACAAACGTCCCCCTACACTCCTTAACTCGTTTAGTATGAAGGAAATGTTCAACTAAATTGTTGTGATTTATATTTATACTCTGAAATTCATTTGATAAGTGTTTGGTGTAATATTGTGTATTTAAAACTGTTTTCGTTTCATTAAAATTGTTTATTGGTTTTTCTATAATTAAAATAAGGACTACACTTTCACATTGCTTAACTGTCTTGACGTTGGTTGAGAGTCAACTTTAGATTCAGACATTAGATTTTAAATGTGGGCCTTACCGAAGACTTAAAAATGTAAATTCACATAGAAAAATTTGATATACTTATTTATGAAGTTATTAAGCTCAAAAAAGGCTTTTCCTTAATACTAAAAATACAAAAAAAATAATAGCCTGTTAACTACGTTCCATAACAGTGGGAGATGAAGTTTCTTTAATACGAATTAAATGAACTTTGGTACAATATTGTCAAGCTAAAATTAAGCATGCCATAGATCGGTTATTGGTTTTGAAGTCCTTTGTCAAATTTGATGCAGCAGTAGAGTTACTTAAAGTAGTACCTGCCACCAGAAGAAAAAGGTTAAAATTGTAGAAATACAAGTGTGAATGCTGGTTCAACCGACCGAAAAATCCGATTGAAGAATTACACGACCCATTGTCAACCAGGGTACCACAGATTATTTCAAAAGTTGTGTTAATGGAAAAAAATCAAAATTTTCAAAATAACTAAGATTGGTATAGAAACCCCTGATGAATATGTACCCAAAATAACATGTAGAAATGAAATATCTAACGAAAAGGGCACCATTCCATTGAAATTAAGAAAGCTGATGGCGACATCCACAAGCAACCACCTTGAAAATATTTTCATCGAGGTTGGTTCATGGTGGTTCAATTAGTTTAGGTCCAAATTTTCAAAAAAATGGATGTCTACAACCCGCAATGCTTTTGACGAATGGTTTCAGTCAATCACCCGGTACAGAAACTTTTACCAGGTCGCTTTAATGTAATTTAAAACACCACAATTAAAAGGCAAATCATTTAATTCATTGCAATTGCGTTAAAAGCTTACTGTCGCGGTTGGGATCTTGTTACCAGTGTAAGTATAGAAGTAGAGAGATGTATTCTACCTGGAAGAATGAACTGTGCATTTGGTTTTCTCGTTCTTCGTTGCTTAACTAAGTAAACGGTAGATTTCTCACAATCATAATTACACATAAATCATGTATAAACCGTTCCCGTTTTGTTATTGTGCTTTGCACTTCTTATGTGGTCTTGGCAATGTGTTTTTGACCAACATCTTAGAGAGATATCGCAAACTAAACATTTTATTTTTGCGCCATCGTATATTAAATCCGGGAAATCTTTAATAAACTCATTCATTTTATGTGACAATAGTCGTTTCCTTGATACACTTATCGATGACATTTTATTACGTATAACGTATATGTAGCACTTCGCTCCGCCCTTGAAGCGCACGGAAAGTGGCGAACTTTATTTATAACGGGTATAATGGACTTTTTGTTTTTTCTTAATAAAACAACTTTTAATTAACAACCCCCCTTCAAAATAACCAAATAAGGTAATCTATTAAATTTTTTCAGTCAGAAAATTTTTGACAAATTGTTTCGGGAAATGAAAATTTAGGAACTCGTAGCACATCAACAGAACCATTGGTAAAACGGACCACAGTGGATAAATTTGTTTATAGAAAAGAGTATTAATCACTTATCCACAAGAAAACGGCACTGGTCTACAACAATGCGTTCTTTGTGTATTGGCAAATGCATCTTTAAAAGACAGTAAACTTTTAACGCAATTGCAAGGAATTAACTGATTTGCCTTTTAATTGTGGTGTTTCAAATTACATTAAAGCGACCTGGTAAAAGTTTCTGTACCGGGTGATTGACTGAAACCATTCGTCAAAAGCATTGTGGGTTGTAGACATCCCATTTTTTTTGAAAATTTGGACTGAAACTAATTGGGCCATGGCCCACTCGATGAAAATATTTTGAAGATGGTTGCTTGTGGATGTCGCCATCAGCTTTCTTAATTTCAATGGAATGGTGCCCTTTTCATTAGATATTTCATTTCTACATGTTATTTTGGGTACATATTCATCAGGTGTTTCTATACCAATCTTACTTATTTTTAAAATTTTGATTTTTTTCCATTAACACAACTTTGAAATAATCTGTGGTACCCTGCTTGACAATGGGTCGTGTGATTCTTCAACCGGATTTTTCGGTCGGTTGAACCAGCATTCACACTTGTATTTCTACAATTTTAACTTTTTTCTTCTGGTGGCAGGTACTACGTTAAGTAACTCTACTGCTGCGTCAAATTTGACAAAGGACTTCAAAACCAATAACCGATCTATGGGATGCTTAATTTTAGCTTGACAATATTGTACCAAAGTTCATTTAATTCGTATTAAAGAAACTTCATCTCCCATTGTTATTATGGAACGTAGTTAACAGGCTATTATTTTTTTTTTATATTTTTAGTATTAAGGAAAAGCTTAAGTATAAAATAATAATAATGATAATTTGTAATTACATATAATAAAAATACAAACAAACTTATGAATTAATGGATACTTAAAAATGGCATTAAAAGAGAAATTTTTTTATACAGTATTACTGAAAAATTATGCAATTTTTAACTATACCATTCAGTGACGGTAAAATTTAAATGCAAATATATCTCTCAAGGTAATATGAATTTATACGACATGCTACACGGTTTTAAGTGTTTTAACTGTATATTCGTAGCGGTACGTTCACAATAGAAGTAATTTCTAATGATCTTGAAATTCTAACACCCAAAGTATATCTACCTGCGTTATAAAAAAGGAGTTACTTAACATTAGTAATATCAAGAACACTTAGAAAATTCAATTCGCTTCTTATGTGTACGTATGTACGTATATCCGTGTATAACGCATAAGAAGAATGAGTATTAGTTTATCTCCCACCCGTTAAAAAACCAAACATCTACGCGACATAGAGCAATTTAACAATTTACTTTGTTCATCTTAGAATAGATAATACATATGAGATGTCAGTCTCGTGCACTCATACAACATCTCTACCTGGAATCATCTCGAAGAAATGATCGTGATAATATTGAAATGTGTTTGGGTGTATTAATGGGCAACTTTCTTCAATAGCCGTATCGACATTGCAGTAGCGCAAGAAAGAAGTGTGATGATTTAATAACAAGTTGTTTACCGGTCAAATAGAAAAATGAAGTGGAATTGTGTTATTATTTATTATGTGCTGTAAACGCAACGATGGACTTTTCCAAGCCCGCAAGAAGAGTATAAAAAGGTGAGTGGTATGCTTTTTTCAATATTTTTCCGATTTTATGCAATTCTAATTGAACAGCATTAGCTAAATAGATAATGGCTTTAATTTAGTTTTATGAAACAGTTTATTTGCGGTACATTTTGCAAATAAGATAATTGTCAAAAACCTCCCATTTGCTGAGTTATCTGGCGAATGCTTTAACGTAATTCCTTCTCGTTGATTTCCTCAATTTACTCAAACTGGTTCCAATTGTTCAATTGCTCTGTTTTAATTACTTTACTTAAGAGTTTGTTATATACAGACGAACTATCTTCCAAACTGTTTTTTTAATGCTTATTTGTTTGTAACATTCACATGGAAAAATTTACAAAATAAAAGCTGGCAAGGTTGTATTCATTATTATTACTACAAAATGTTTAGCCCAAGTAAGTATTTTTGTTTAGTATAGTATTATACGTTCTTTAATAGATGCTTTTGTAACTTCTACAACTTGTTGCTTATAAATAAATATCTAGCGGTAGATATTTTTGATGAATTTGCACACTTAATAAAAGTTTTGTTTTGACTTTTGCACAGTTATGTTGTTCGATTATGAGACTGGTGGTTAATTTCATTCAACCACTATCATTCAAGAGGATGTGTGCTAAATAATACTAAAGCTATTTTCCTGGCCAGAATTCAAATTTTGTTTGTTCGAAAATCATTTATCAAAACTTACATGACAAAAGTTTAGACGTGAACTTAACTTTGATTCCGAGAGTAAAGAATATCTGATGATTAAAGCTGCCACGAGTGAGTGCTATGGCAGTGGTGTTACATTCAAAGAAATCGAACGTAGCGGATACACTGTTACACAGCGTTAATATAGGTGCAAACTGAGTGCTCTGCTGCAGTTTGTGAAAGAAGGTTGTTTTCTTCATTGTGACGCATTTTCATTTTAACTGGGTGTTATGGTATGTAGAAATAATGAGGATTGCAATACGTTGGTAAAAATATATAATACTGTTTTAATACATTTGTATTCGATATGCAGCAGAACTCACACCTACATAACATTCTTACACATACTGCTCTCTTTTGTATATTGTAAACTTGTGCTTACTGACTTACCGACGGCGCCGCTAATGTTGCACTACTCACGTTGGCAGCTTTAATAATGTTTTCAAAAACCAATGGCAAATCTTACCAATTTTTATTTATTTATATTCTCTAATATTACCCGCTGTTTCTAAAACATCTAAGTGGTTTTGAAAATGGTTTTCTATAACTGTTTAATATACAGTTAAGAAAACCAAAATTTAGAAATGTTATTTCCAAATTTTGAATCTCTCAGAATATTTCATATACTTTTCTAATTCATTATTTATCGATCCACATACAAAAAGAGAAAATGTTTATAACATAACAAACGGAAGAAATCCGCATTTAAATGTTTTACTGTGTAAGACAGTCATTTTTTAAAAAAATACTACACTGCAAGAATAATACTTCTGGCATTTTAATATATGCTACATTGTGGATAAAGAGCACAAGTGAATGTTGGACTTTTTAACAATTAATAATCATTCTGCAATTTTCGAGAGCATTTTCGCAATCCAAAAGCGAAACATTTTTACCGGTCTTTTTTAATTAATGCAACCTTACAGTAATTTTAGAACCTTGATTTTAATGCTACTGTTTCTTTGTTTTAATCTCCTAATTGTAGAAGCAATCTTTTAATAAACAGGTTTTAGTTTTAGTATCTGACGAGGTACTTATTTTTTTACATAACTTTATTTGATAAATAATAGTCTTAAAATAGTATATACGTGAATTTCGATACGGCACGTTACACAAGAAAAACAAGCTAATTCTAGTTTTTTGTTTACTATCTGTTCATATTACGCATAAACACTGTTCAAGTGATTCTTCGTTTTAGTATTATGTTTTTTAAATGAAAATTATTAAAAAAGGAGCCTAATTAATTATCTTATATTGGGCATAATTTCTTTTACGAAATTCAGTTCAGTAAAATAGGCGATTTATATACTGCCTCATTTCTAATATTTAATTGAATAGAATCGAAGAAATGTATATTATTTAGTTGCGAAATAGTGCATCAATGGAAAAATCGGGGTAAAAAATCACTTTACATTTATTAAAGGGGATCATTCGGATCGAAAGTATGCATCTAACAAATTTTCGAGTCAAAATGGTGTCTGACACCTCAGTCTAATTATAAAATTGTATTGGTCAATTTGTATATATCATTTCTGCAATGTAGAAATGCGTATTTCAAGTGTTCTTGGTGTAATGATCCCACATTGAAGTTTTGGGGTCCTTATAAAATTGCTTACTACTCTTGGACGATATGTTGTCATGTTTGTGCAGACATTTTTGAAATTCCTGGACAATATAAGTTTATAATTGGTTGATCCCTGAAATTAACTTGATTTCTTTTAAATTTCAAAATGCCCACGTTTTGTGTTGATTTGCGTCGTAAAAATATTATTTTATGTTCATTCCACGCTCGACATATTCAAGGTTGAAACATAGAGACTAACTTCACCTATCTCCGTATTTCCACTTTTTTGAAAATTTAAGTACCCTAACGTTTTGTATTGATTTGTGCTTATTCACTGGTCGAGATTGAAAAGTTGATACTGTTGTCGCTCATTCACTTTTTAAAATTTGACCTGGCTAACACTTTGTGCCCGCTTGGCACTGATTTGTATCGTAAAGATTTTATTTTAGGCTTACCTCCGAGATAATCAAGGTGAAAGATATATGGAAATGAGGGTCGCTACAGACCATTATTTATCAGCAACAACGGTTTTTAAAGATTTGTTAATGGCAACGTTTCGTGCTGATTTGCGACGTAAAGATTTTATTTTGTGCCCATTCTTCTCCCCGTGTCCCATTGTTCTCGGGATAATCAAGAACACCACAGATATACGGGAACAAGGAGGAGGTCCTTATTTAGCCGCCACATCAATTTCCTAATTTGTAACAATTAGACAATGGCAACGTTTTGTGCTTGTTATACTGGAAATATTTCATATTGTGCCCGTCCCGTTTTTGATTTATATTTAAGATTGAAGGGTTGGTGTGGATCCTCATTCAACAGCTACCGCATCAATTTTTCGGTTTTTGAAATGTTGATAACGGCGTCGTTTTATGGCCTACCTATAATTTGCCCGACACCACACAAAAGCACGCATTGTGCACTCTTAGGCAATGAATTTTACGTATTCTCCATCTATGCAGTATCTTCATGTATTTTGGTGTTACTACTAACCTGAAATGTTTTTCTAACAAAATACTATAACCTGTAGCAGGTCTTCGTAAACAGCAACGATATAGCTAATGTTGTAGTTTCAAAACACAAAAAGGTTAGGATCTTTAGACTATTATGCAAAAACCACAAGGTGTTAATTATTTAAAATTACGTGTAAAATTTTAAATAATTTATTGCGTACTTCTGTACTCTGCCTACTTTTACCCGGTTTCAGCTACGTAGCTATTTTTGTTTACGAAACGGTACATAGTTATCCATTTGAATGCAATGTCCTTTTCCAAGATTATGTACAATACTTATTTTATAAACTCGATAATCTCACATTTACCTTGCCCTACAGACACTGCCAAACTGCTCTATATCATCAACGGAAGATAGCAGTTGGCAATTTTAACAAGTATTTTTATTGTCGTAATTTCTAAATAACTACTTCATTCGGATTGTGTTTCATGTTAAAAATGTGATATTTTCGCAGCCTTTACTGTTAGCAGCAGTACAGCCTACTTTAAGCGTTGGAAATTTTATTATTCATTATAGTAGTTCTTTATTTGCCTATGCAGATGTATCTTTTAACGCTTTCTAATATCAGCGTAAACTGTAAAATTTATTGTATAACAAATATTAACATATTTACTCATTTATTCAATTAACCCCTGATATTTCACTTTATGATGTTTACCGTTGGCTTGTCGCATAATTAATGCGTTATAAGTTAATTAAATATAACGGTGTTTTATACATTTTCTGTGATTTAGGGTTACAATAAAAAAAAAACGAGGAATGCTTCCTCAAAGTACAGATAATAACATATTCGAAACCACTACACTAGTTAAAAATGTTTGTACTTCTTTACCCGAGAAGTTATTTATGATGGACGGATGCAATTGAAAAAATGTACATTTATTTTCATTAAAGTAACTACACCGGTTCAGAAAACACAGTTGCAAACATTGTGTAATTACCCAATATTTGCTTAATATTATATAATATTTTGGTAATGAATATGTAGAAAGTTGTCTCCAAAATATTAAATATTATTAACATTTCATTTATGATAGGTTTTTGAAATTGTGTAAATTCATAAAGAAATTAAAATAAATAAAGCCCTTTTTAAATTTGATGAATCACAATTAGCTAGTTTATTTATCCAGTTATTTTATTTTAGGTGAATGGTATCCGCATCTCAAGATAATCGATCCTTAACAATGGATAATCTAGGATTTCAAGATTTAAATGGTACCCATAAACTAGACCGGTCAGTGAGCCTCAATGTCGATGGAGAAAGTTTCCCTTTGTATAGTACTCCTCCGTCGTCGATATTGCGATGGAGAAGAAACAAGAGTAATCCAGAACAAATGCTAGAAGAAGATTACGCGTCAGAGGAGTTTGAATATATGGAATGTGGTCCATCACCACCGTCAGACCACACACCAAATATCTACGAAAGTTTTGAGGAATTCTCTTCAAATCATGAGTTGACCGTTCAGATATGTCACGATACTATAAAAATGAATTTGCTCGACCATATCAAGACACAATCTGGTCGACATCAAATATTCGATGATATCGAGAATAAGAAAACTGATCAGGATAACCTGACAGCTGCTATGACAGGAGCATCGAAATTCGAAGTTAACGCAGCTTTTCTATGGGCAGCTTTTACAAAGCGTTGGGATTTACTTAGCGGACTCTTAGAGTTGGGCGCACAGTTGCAGTATTGTGAACCTCACCAAGGTCTTAGTGCTTTGCATTTAGCCTCCTTTTCTGGTTGTATAACTGGTACGCAGTTTCTAATTGCACAAGGAGCAGATGTTAACGCTTCGTTTAAATGTTATACACCTTTGCATTGCGCAGCTTTTGGTGATTGCCCAGAAACCGCTATGATACTGTTAAATAACGCTGCTAAGGTTCATGCTTTAACTACTTCCCCAAACAATAATCTTGAAAGCGTCTTACATTGCGCAGTACGAGCAAATGCCGTAGCGTGTGTAAGACTGTTTACTGCAGAAGGAGCTGATGTTGGGCAAGTGGAATACTCCGGTCTCTCCCCTATACACTTGGCCGCTGATTTAGGTCATGTACAGTGTTTAAAGATTATGTTAGAAGCGAAAGGAAATAATGTTAACGCAAAAACAAGGGAGAGAGATCTAACTGCGTTGCATCTTGCAGCTGAAGGCGGATATGTTGAATGCATTGAAGTATTGTTAGAGAAAGGAGCTGATACAAATGTAAAAAATCATAGGGGACAGACCCCGTTACATTTGGCAGCTCGTGCTCAAGCATATGATTGTGTGGAGTTACTTTTAAGAAAAGGTTGTGCCGATCCTAATATAGCAGATTATGACAGAAGAACAGCTTTGCATGCTGCTGTCGGCAAAGCCGCTAGGTCGTATGATATTATAGAAGTTTTAGTACGATGGGGTGCAGACGTTAATGCTAAAGATCAATATGGTTATACTCCATTGCATATTGCTGCTTTAAACGAATTATCCCAATGTGTAGAAGTGCTAATGTTTCATGGTGCAGACGTGACCGCCAAGTCTAAGTTTGGAATGACTGCTTTGGGAATAATTACAAGAAAAACGCCAGCTTCACTAGCCATGATTACACAAAGGCTAGATGCAGCAGTAACACTGCATCACCATCCAGATTCTCCAAATAGAGAAGTTGAATTGCGTTTGGATTTTAGAAGTATTCTCCAGCATTGTCATCCGCGCGAAATAAGCTTTTTAAATACGTTCGTTGACGAAGGCCAAAAAGAAATCCTTCTACATCCTTTATGCTCGGCTTTCTTGTATTTGAAGTGGGAGAAAATACGAAAATATTACTTAGCCCGTATGCTATTCAGCTTGATTTTTGTGTTAAGCTTATCGTTATATGTTTTAACAGCTCTAGCTCATAACTGCTACAATCAAGGGAAAAATATGAATGAAAGTCAACCCCAAAATCTCATCGAATTATGCGAGAAGAAATCTATGCTTGGTCATATGCTAAGAAATAATCCCTTTGTAATTGAAATGCAATGGTTTGTTTTAGTGGGTATAACGGGATGTGAAATACTGAGGAAAGTTTATGGAATAGTTGGATATCCTAATGTCAAGCAATATCTATCGCATCCTGAAAATATCATAGAATGGTGTGTAATTGCTAGCGTTTTTGTTATTTCCTTTATTTATACTGGACGAACATACACATGGCAGAATCATGTTGGTGCGTTTGCTGTGCTATTTGGATGGACAAATCTGATGCTGATGATAGGTCAACTACCAGTTTTTGGATCATATGTGGCTATGTATACAAGAGTACAAGGAGAGTTTGCAAAATTACTCTTGGCGTATTCTTGTCTACTTATTGGTTTTACAATTAGCTTTTGTGTAATCTTCCCTGATTCTTCGTCATTTGCTAATCCATTTATTGGCCTGATAACTGTGCTAGTCATGATGACGGGCGAATTGAGTTTAGATTTGCTTTTAGATGATGACCCCGATGACCCACCATTCTTGTTAGAAATAAGTGCTCAGGTCACCTTTATTTTGTTCCTTCTTTTTGTAACGGTTATATTAATGAATTTACTAGTTGGCATCGCAGTACACGATATTCAAGGATTACAAAAAACTGCTGGTTTGTCTAAATTGGTTAGACAAACCAAACTAATATCGTATATAGAATTGGCTTTGTTTAATGGTTATTTACCGAGTTATTTATTGAATTTGTTGCATTGGACGGCATTGGTATCTCCCAAAGCTTATAGAGTTGTTCTAAATGTAAAACCTCTGAATCCTAGAGAGAAACGCCTACCACGAGATATTTTAAAAGCTGCACATGAAATTGCCAAAAAGAGAAAGTACTATGGCCATACAATGTCGTCGCATGGTAGCAATGTCACTACAATTTGTGGCAAGAAAGGAAATAACAATAATGTAGATTCTTGTAATGAAGCTGTCGTTGACTCCTACAATAACATTATAAATAATCTCCAAACAAAAATTGATAAGAACAATGAAGAAATTGAGAATTTGAGAGCAGAAATCAGGGAACTAACAGCCACTATTGGAAATTTCATTAAAATATGTGGGAAACATATTGTGGACAGCCACGATAAGGAAGATCAGAAGTAGGAAGTTTAGCGTTTTAGGTTTACAAGATATGTGTACACTCATAGTATTAATTACTGATATGTATGTAAATGCGAATAACAAAAAGTGACATATATGTATAATTTAGTAAAAACCAATACGTGATTTTAGTAAGAACATATGTGATATTTTTATAATTTCCCTGTAATCTATAAAATTCTTTTAATTAATAATTTAATAAAGGTATGTGTATAGAATTATTATTTTTTGTTATCGATGACTTACAGAAGTGTACTTTCTCATCGAATGTGAGGTGGAAATATAGTTTATATAATAATGTAGTCTGCGATCAATTTTATATTGCTAGGCTCATACACAATTTCTATTGAAAAAGTGATGAGTTTTGTGTCCAATTTATTGTTTTTCACTTAAATTGATTGGAATTGTTAACTCCGGGTAATAAAGGTATCAAAAGCTATTTTTAAGATATTTATTCGAAAATCGTGTATTCAAATATCAAATTAGATTATGTACAGTATTGAGAAATATTACAGATACGATTACCAGCACATTTCATGTTTTTTTTTTCAGTTATTATTCCCCTTAATATTTACGAATATGGTTAACCAAGTAGATGTTGAAGCATTTGTAGATGGCGGAGGACCATCTGGACAAGCTGGCGCAATTCGTTGGGGTATTGCAACTGGCTTACGAAGTTTTGTCGATGCGAATATGATAGAGAATATGCGATTAGGTAGAAAAAATTCTGTTACTTTCTTGTTTAAAATATTACTTCAATATTTTTATTATAGCTGGTTTACTGACTAAGGACTGCAGGACAAGAGAACGAAAGAAACCCGGTCAAGCGGGAGCTAGAAAGAAATTCACGTGGAAAAAGCGTTGAAATTCGAAAATCGTCTATTTTTACCATCTAATAAATATGCGTTGATAAGATATCTACATTTCATTCAGAGGTTTTAACCCTAATATACTCATCCCTTGTTTAAGTATACTTCGTGACGTATTAAACAATAAAAGCCTTTGAGATGCCAGTTCTGCTTCCTGGCTTTTAACTTGCAATAATTTTAGAGCCTTGTTTATGTGGTTGCTGAAAAAAAGAACATGCGATTTAGCATTTACCTAAAATTTAAGAGTGCTTCTTACCATAGATGAAATAGATATGTAACTAAAATGCATGCTTCCAGTTGTTCTTCAGCTTGACATATGACGTCATGAAATCGCCCAAGCTCTTTTACTAAATCAGTAACCACATTTTCAGGAAGTAAATCTGGAATACAGCCCGCAGCTGCAACCGCACCACTATTCTTTTCTAAACTGCACAGTCTGCAGTGAGTATATTGCAATTTTATGCCACTATCGCCTTGTACCTAACAAATAAGATTCATGTTTAGCTCTATTTGTGTTTACAAAAAAAAATGGCCTACTTGTAGTGCTCTGTCCCAACTAAAATTATAATCTTTTTGTCGTCTTTGCTTGAGATCATTTATTATGACACAAGAGATGCCAAGTATATCCGAAGTATCTGTATTATTTATGGGTACTTTCGTGGCTATAATTATAGTTACCATAATACTCTAGTTGATAGCTAACCATATTACTTACTCGGTGAGGCTAGCTGTCGCTGAACCATTAAATCTCGAGTTTCATCCAAAATATCTTTCAAAAAAACTACTTTGCCTTTCCTAGTGCTCATGCCATGAATTCTACCGAACTTTATGTGTTTAATTCTATCTGCCCATGGAATATCCATTTGGTGTAAAATACCTTCGGAAAGCAAAATGGCTAGGTATTAGTGTTTTGTTGTTCATAATACCAACGAATTTCATTCTGTATGAAATTAATTTAACTATTATCTTTTATTTTATTTTTATACATTGCTGTATTTTAGAACATCTTTGTTACTAATTTGTAATATCTCGTTGAAGAATTCTGTGTTAACAACAACCACGCAAATATAAAGTTTTAGTGGTGTACATCAAACTTAAATAAAAACTGTTCGGGTTGAGAGGTAAAATATATGTTGCTTTCTGTTCTGTCAGTACGGATTAAGAATTTGAAATCATTCAGAGTTCATTTAAACTACTTACACTACAGTTACTAAACGTATCGATTGATTTTTAAAAAAGGACGCATACGCGACTGTTGGAAATGATTTGGACACAAAAGGATAGTCGGCAAAGCATGTAAAACATGCTTTAATCGTACCTTTTAAAGAGTTGAAATGGTCATTCTGACCATTTTCAACTACATAGTACATCTTGTCAAATTCATATTTTTTAAATCTATCGATGGCTGCAGCAATATCTCTTGTTAAATACAGAGTTGTTCCATCACTCTTTACTACTGTTATATCTCTGTCGCTTACTCTAGCAACTTGTTTGCCATCATGGGTCGACCTCAAGATCTTCATTTTTTCCAATTTAGTCAATACATCACTTATATGCTTAGCGTTATACATCGACTCGTAGTTGTACTCATCAAATTGAACACCCAATCTATTATACATAAATTGTAACTCAGAAATTGTATAATTAATGTATGTTTTCCAATGTTCTATGTCTTTAGGGGAGCCACTTTCCAATTTTGCAAACTCTAGTCTAGCTCTTTCTGTAATGCTATTATCAGAAGCCGCTAGCTTATTCGCGTGGACGTAGGATTCGTACAACAATTGCAATGGCTTTTGCTTAATATCTTCATTTGAATACTTTAGTTCCTCCACTCCAACCTTAATCAGACCAAACTGCGTACCCCAATCGCCCAAATAATTTAATCTAGTCACATTGTTGTTAATGTGAGCGTGAAGATTAGCGATAAAATTTCCAATTATAGTTGATCTTAAATGGCCAACATGAAATGGTTTAGCAATATTTGGCGAGCTATACTCGACAACGATTTTTTTTTGTTTTTCATTTAGACTCGGTAACTTTCCATTTTCAACGACTTCTTTAAGGAATATGCTTCTATCTATATCGAAACATATTTTTCTATTTGCCCTATCTTGCATTGTTTGAATATTTTTAATTATATCGTCCGGTTCTATTTTTAATATTTCACTAACATTCGAAATACCAAAGTAACTTTCCAACTTCGTTAATGATATGCACATCTGTATGTTTTGTTTTGCCCCACTTACTTCAAAAAGTGGTTTAAGGTCAACCGCTGTAATTGTTGTTTTCTTCTTTAAGCTGTCCAATATCTGTAAGTAGAAGGATTAATTGTTTATATTATGTACTGACATGTAAATACTACATGATTGCAACAATCATTTGCCGAAATAACTACTTTAGTGATTTGAATTTTTTAATTAATAATGTGTGTTATATAGCTTTTCACTATTCCTACAAAAATTATCACCAATACTTCGTAAAAAAAGCAAAAACATATGTTAAATAATGGCTTACTCATAAGTATTGAGTAATAAGTCTGGTCTTATTTTGTTCAAGTTATAAGCAAAATTGGAGAGACCAATACCGGAAAAATATAAAGGAGAGCAAGAAAATAGGTGTAAACTAAAATATAGCATATAGTAACACATTTGTCCGTTTAATTCAAACGATAAGTTTGGTATAAATGCACGTTCCCTTGGGCATTATAATCAGCGCCTTGTGTGAGTAAATTTAAGCCACAAAAAATAAATTCAGTTATATAAAAATAAAAACTCGGTTTATATGTCGTATTGAAATAAATACATATAAAATAAAATGCCTCCGAAAGGGCACTGTGTAGGAAACAAAGAAGAATTTAACGAAAACAAAAGCAAATGACGAATAAAAAATTCAGAGGCTGTTGGGCGGAAAATATAACTATTTGAAACATCAAAAAGGACCGAAAATAGATGTAAGATTACGGAAGTATATATAATATGGTTGGTAAAACGAGACTCTTCCATACCCTCTGTAAAGAAATTAAAGTGATACAAGTATTAATTTCGCGCCTAGGAAGATTATTTTTATTAAGGAAAAAGAATATCTTGCAGTGAATCGAGTGTGTGAAAAATTTATTTACTAGGCGAATACGTAAAACATGAAAACATGGAATATTACGTGGCGATTTCACCGGACAGAAAAAAAGTGCCGAGAAAAGCTGTACTGCATGGAAGTTTATGACGCTTCCTATACGCAAAGCAACTTCGCAAGCAAGCCGATGGTGTTGGTCGGATACATTTGATTGATAATATCCTTTCTACAGAATGGCAATTTCAAGGATATAAGGGCATTAAACGAGAAGAGAAATCAGGTAGGTTTTAAGTCGGTCGGGGTAATTCCCCAATCTAACCGCTATCGAAAATTTCTTTAGAAGTACACATATTATGTACCATCTTTTTAAAATTTAATGCGAATCGGAGCTTTACTAATCGTATTATAAAGATGTGAGAAACAATAAACACATAAATATTAATTAATTATAATTGATAAAAAATTCCGAATGAGGTATCGCTAGATACGCAGTACGTGTAACTTCGGTTGCATAATTAATCGAAAATTTGTTGGGCTTCGATTCGTATTTCATTTAAGAAATATGGTACATACAAACATTTATTATGCATCAAAAAAATTAAAAACAGAATTGTGGGATATTGCCAGAGAAGGTTATACGACAGCACTTACTTCATCTCCTAATGTATGATGAAAATAAAGCAGCTACAGCTACTGCTACAGAGAAATCTAAATGTCGCGCACATGAAAATAATATACAGATGTTTGTTACTTTTTATAATCTTATATCCTATACACTGACTATTAACATTTTACATATTTTACATCATACGCTCAAAATGACTGCCTTGTTCAGTAATGCACGCATGAACTAGTTTTACCATGAGCAGCACCTTTACAGAGATGTTATTAATCTCCGTTATATTCACCTTCAGTTCATTCAGTGTGTGCGGCCTGTTTTTGTAAACCTTTCCTTTAAGGTAACCCTAAAGGTCTAATAATCTACAGACCTTAAACTGAGAGAACGCGAAGACAATAATTCTCTAGAGACGATAGGTTCGCTAAAAACCTGGCGTAAGAGATGCATTGTTTTATTAGATGTGACATTTGGTCCCGTCTTGCTGCAACCAACAATCAGGTTCACCGTTTTCAAGCAACGAAATAAACTGTGAAATGATGTCTTGGTACACAATGTTCTTCACAATAGTTTCAAAAAAAGGGTCCACTCTTCGACGACGTGATGCGGCATATCACACTCCAATTTTCTGACTATGCAAGGAGTTTTCATGATAGGCATGTGGTTTCTTCTTGTGTTTTTTAACTATTCACGTATCTGCTTAGGAGACACCACGCCTTATCTGTGAAAAAAACACAGTCAAGCTCTTCAATATCATGATTCTCCATGAATGTTCGAGACCATGTACGGTACACTAGATGCTTTTCCGGCTCTTTCAATTCCCGAACACGACGAACATGATATACCACGAAATTTAAACTTTTTCATCGCTTTCTGACCGCTACCATACGAAATCTGAGTATGTGCTGATAGTCCCTCTAGTTTTTTGAAGGCGGACGCAGCATCATATTTCTAATCTCAACCAGTTTAGCGTCAGTCAAAATGGCTGGTCTCCCGGTTTTCTTCTTGTCTGATGGAAACCGGCGACACGTACATATGAACGACTAGAAAAATACTGTTCATTAATGAAAATTCGTTACTTTTGGGAATACATGTTTGCGAAGCAGTGAACTCCTCAATACTACAAACACCATCCATTATAATGGCGTCTAGATTTTTGTTGGTAATTCCTGTGGTATTTTGGCAATCGATAGAAATAATTCAAGACAACTATTATTTACAGAAACATTTACTTTGATGTGCGTGACTTTTAGATCTCTTTGTATATAGTTACATACTAATATTTAAATAAGTATATAACAATATTTGATTTTTTGGTTGAAGATTACTTTCGCACCCGTTTTGATGCTGTAAATTATTCCATTTTAATGGTACTGATGCAACAAGCAGTTTGCAAAAGTAGTTATTCCATCTTTTTTTTTGTCCAAGCCTGTATGTCGCGCATAATTTCATTAAGAAATCTACTTTATCTACAAATTTAGAATCTGTTAAATAGGTGGTGCCATCTAATATGAGTGGCTGAAGTTAAAGTAAGCAATGTTTATTGATTGGGAATTTGCTTGAGGATTTGTATTGGAATCAGTACGAATAAGAATTATTTTAGTTGCTTACCTTGCGTCCCAGATATAATTTCAGTTTTGCCGTCATTATACAATGAAATTTGTGAACGTACTGATAATTTACAAAAAAAATCTTGGAGAAACACGCGAAACGAAATGAGCGAAATGGAGGTTACAAATTTGACAGCCTGACAAGTTATACCAAATGCCAATACAAAACCCAATCATTGGAGTTGTTCTACGGAACATTGTAAAGTTTTCGTTTAAATGCATTGAAAAATCCTCTTCTTCATAGTCCATTCCTCAAAAATGATCATAAATTAATTGCACAAAGTACCAACATTTAACTCAAAATTAGAATTTATACAGGATTGGTAGCAATTATTTTATATTCTTTACATATTTTGCGGTTTCTTTAATGTTGCAGTAGAAATAGTAATTTATAATTTATAACTCATTTTAAAACATAAAACGAATGTAAACGAATAATTCCGTCAATGTTCGGTAACTTCTCAGCGCCACCGATAGCAGTCTGTGCGCTGCTTTTGACAGTTTTGGATGTGAGCTTGTGGTTTGTCAAACACAATTATTCACGAAGGGGCGTTAAAATTCATACAGGTGTTTCTTGCGGTTCTGGGAGTGTTTCGTTTTCCTGTGTTTTAAGTGTATTGTACAATAAACGGACGTCAAAATGAATAGCAGGATGGCCGGACAAACTTTAAACGATCGAATACTAGCCGCTAAACACAGTATTGCTGGGCAAGGATTAGCAAAATCTGTATGCAAAGCTACAACGGAAGAAATGATAGGACCTAAAAAGAAACACTTAGACTGTAAGTGATTAAAACCTACCTATTGTTTTAGCCGAAATCATCTAAGTTTACATTGCATCAAAAGTTAGGTGATAAACCAGTTTTCTCGGAATTTTGAACATCTGATGACTAACCTATATAGGTGCTCATTCTACATTTTAATTTTACTAACCAAAAAAATAAAAGCAAATATTATGTATTTATATATATGGCATTCATACATAAATTTATCTGCAATTAGCCTCTAATATTATTGTTTAATTGTAGAATAGTGTCAGTCTTTTTATTTACTACCGTACTTAAAGGTTTGGTCTAAACTTTTAAACATTTTACATACGATGTAGCCTAGATCTTCAACATCGATGAGCTGATTTTAAATTATGCAACTTCCACGTAGTTATTTTGATTTTTATGCATACTGTGAACATTTCGGTTTATGTAGATGTGAATTATTGTACAACCTTATTGCTGGAAACATACATAGATTGACACCCAAGCTTAATAAGTACACTTTAAAATTTTCCCTACTACTACTATTTTCCCAGAATTCAAAACATTACATTTATAGTAGATTATTGTAGACGTAAAAAACGGTATAAACATGATAGAAATAATACCCAAACCAATTATTCCTTAATTGTTATACAGTCTTATCCATAAGTAAGCACTATATGGGAAACTTCTTTATTGCGGGTTTTTAGAAAAAAAGGTACTGATAAAAACTTGTGCAACTCTTAAAATTAAATATGTACCAACAAAATATGAAAAATTTCTAATACTATACGGGGTACGTCCGAAAACTTGATTTCGTCCCAAGAGTAAAGTACAGTAGAACATCGGTTTTCCAAGCCTTTCGAGGAAGAAGGTAACTCGGATAATCGAAAACGCGGATAATATGGATTTATTTTATAAAAAAAACTTTCAATTTTTGTTCGTTTCAACGTTTTGTAGCGCTTCTTTGCTGCTATGTCGTCCCTCCAACGCTTTAGGAGCTAGACATTTGATAAATACGTTTCTAGTTGCTGCTCTACGTACAATAATGCAGTTTCTAAAGACCGTAAAACCCCGATGATGTGAAATTTGAACAAGCTGTTGGATGTCTTCATTTTCTTCTTCGTCGTCTTCTGGTGTTTCATCAGCTGGCACAACAAGGCTTATTATTTCTTCCATCATTCGATACTTGGTCTACATCATCATCTTTACCAACAAATCATTCCCCAATTTCTTTTGCTGAAATATTTTCAAGACTTTCGCATCGCATTCGCATCGCTAGCTCTTACAAACTGGGTTTCAGCAAGTTGCATCACGTTCCAACAATTGACGTCTGTAATTCTTCTTGGTATTCTCCAAAACACCCTAGTCCATTAGTTATGACGTTAGGTGGAAGAAATTTAACAATGATGTCGTCCTTTAGAAGCTGTTCTTCGTTTGGATGCGAAGGAGCATTATCAAGTAACAGAATAGCTTGTATGGGCAAGCCGTTTTTCTTGAAATACTTCGTCACTCGCTGAACAAACTCATAAAAAAACAATTCCTGAACAAAAAAGCGTCCATCCAAGCGCTTTTTTGATTTTTGTAATAGTCTGTTAAAGCATTCGGTGCTATATCTTTTAATGCTCTCGATTTTGCAGATTTTCCGATTGACATTAAAGGAAATTTATGTCTTCCGGAAGTATTACTGCACGCCATGATCGTGACCCTTTCTTTACTACGTTTATATCCTGGTGCTGCAGGTACTATATTCGATGCCAAACTTTTTGAGGACAGCATTTTGTAGTTAACCCCGCTCTCGCTTCATGTCTGCAAATAACTTCTCACCGCAAATGACAAACCAAACCAAAATACCGTTTTTCCAGCGATCAAGCTATCGTGCACTTGCCCTTGTTCAGCAATCCTAACTCATTAGCAAACTGCAGGGTTTCGGCTTGTAAAGTTTGACCAGACTTTATTTCTTTGTTGCGTAAACTATAAAAAAAGTGATCCGCCAATGTTCACAAAACCATTTTTTTTCATTGTTTTTCTATCACTAGAAGAAGATGTTTGCTTGGTGCACCACTGTTCTATTTGCACTCTATTGCGCTTCCAATCTCCTAGTCACTTTTCCTACATTGTACAGAGCAGCAACACCTTTTATGGATTCACCTTTATCCAGTTTTTTAAGAGCTGCAAGTTAAGTATGCATTTCTATAACAATATTTTTTTTACATAGATAAGCCGGGCGACAAAACTAATTATGCACGTATTTATCAACCCATGTGTCGACTGAATACATTTGCTTAAACTGGTATAAACCTACAGAATTGCAGAAATTAGAAAAAAAATGCTTTGTAGATCGATTTAATGACTCAACTTGAATCAAGCGGACACTTTTTCGTTAGCAGCTCCGATAAAGTGGAATGCTTTTTTAAAGGAGCCGGCTCGGATAACGCCGACGATGGAATAACCGGGGCTCGGAACTGGAGTTCTACTGTACGTTATTTTTAAAAATATCGAAAAATGTTATTTGAAAAAGGTGGCTAGTATTGAACATTTTATCTAAATTTAAATTCAGCCACCTAAGTCAAATTGTATTTTTTCAAATGTTTTCAAAAACAACATTTTTTCAAAACGATCAATAAACATTACGTACACGTTTGATTTCATAGATTGAAAATAGTACAAATTAGTCAAATATTATATTAACTCAAGTCAATTTTTTTACAAATGTGGCAAACTTAAAGAATGTTTTTGGTGCAAAGTTCTTTTAATGTTTGTTAACACCTGAAATTGCTTAAAATAATAAACTCGTAATGAGAAGAGACTATTTATTAATACCTACTAGTTAAAAAAATTACCAATCTCTTAACATTAACAACAATTACTTTTCCTGTGTTTCAGACAAAAATCATCCTTAAAAATTGCCTTGTTCTCTATCCCTAAAAGCACGATGTCTGAAAACTGTATTTTTCAAGTAATCCCAAAAGAAATCAATTTTGGTTAAATCTAATAATGTTCTATTTTCTATTAAAGGTTTCAT
Organism: Oryctes borbonicus; assembly: GCA_902654985.2. Lineage (NCBI taxonomy): Eukaryota > Metazoa > Arthropoda > Insecta > Coleoptera > Scarabaeidae > Oryctes > Oryctes borbonicus. The sequence goes on from LR736857.1 coordinate 11,260,694, forward strand.
TTGAAAATGGCCTTATTCTTACGCTACGGTCGCTTCATCTAATTGATACCAAATTCTACCTCTTTGTCTTTGCGGAGTTTAATTTAAAATTGCTAAAATGTTCTTGAAAAAGGTTTTTATCAAAGAAGGGCCCAATCACAGTATTGTTAAACAATCCACATAAGACATTTACATTGAATGAGTATTGGTCCTTGCATTCTACAGTAAAATGAGGATTTTCTGTAGCCCACCACCTTCAATTTTCTGAACTTGCTGGTCCATTCGCTAAAAATGTTTCATCGCCCATAAAATATTTAAAACCACCTAGAAAACTCAAATCTTTCAATAAAATCTTTTTTTTAAGCATTTATCAATTTTGGCTTAAAAGCTTTAAATTTATCTCTTAAGAATTCTTTGTGCGAGATATCAAGAGATATTGATATCTGTTTAATTGATGTCTTATCATTTTCCACCATTGTTAAACATACCTCCTCTTCTACCACTGTGGTGTTTTTGAAACATTGTGAAATTATTTAAATCGTTGTTAACACTGCCCCTTTTTTTAAATACGCGGTACTGCAGGCTAATTTATATTGCGATAGGGATATCAGGCATTAAATATTTCTACAACTTTTCTGTGTGGAGTATTTCCTTTACATAACAAAAAAAATCTCTTACTTTGTAAGCATATTAATATTATTTAAGTAGTACTTATTATCAAACAATGACAAGATAAATAGTAACTACATAATACATGTTTATCAAATACGTTGTTGTCAAAGCCAAGATTTAAAAGAGGTAGAAAAACTTACGCAAAACAAATAATGTGTTGCTTGTGTTGAGAAATTAATTTTTGAAGTTTGACCTGTAGATATTAATAAATATTTCTTTCTTATTAGGAATTTATTATTATTTTCAGCAATTTTTATATGTACACAAAAATAAAAAGAACTTAGCTCAAAAAAAATTCTTCTGTCACATTAATTGTGTTAATCATGACATTGGACCAATTTATACTATAATCAGCTTTATTTATCGATTTAAACAAATTTTGTTTTTTGATGGCGATATTTGAAAAAATGAACAGAAAAATAAAATTGGTATAATTTTTAATGCTAAATAACTTTTCCAAATAGCATTTTTCGATATTTTAAAAAATAAGTGTGCTTTGTTGGGACAAAATTAAGTTTTCTCACCCTGTGCAACATTAGACATCTTCCATAGTTTATTGGTGCATATTTAATTTAAGGGGATGCACCAACTTTTATCAAGAATAACTTTTTTTCGAAAACCCCATCATAAGGAAGTTTTTCATATGGTACGTACTTTAATGACGACGCTGCATGTTTCACGCATTTCGGATTCTGATTACTTAACTACTTTGCTGTCACTATAACCAGAATCTTCAGATAGCAGTATAAAAGATATAAGGAATCATTTCGTCTGAAATGTAGATAAGTAAGAGTTTCTTAGAAATTATTGACGTAAAAGTGCATAATATGCATATTAATTATGCTGGGAACTTTAAAATCTGTACGTAGAACTCAGTAATACTTCTGGCTTATTAAAAACTTTTATTAATTAAAATGGTGACCCCAAGTACATACGTACCAGTATCAGTTACACCGCATCCTTCGATGTAACGAACATAGGACTTGAATATAGCTTTATACGTACAATTTTATTCTAGTTAGAACAGCATTTTTTCAATGGTTGCGTCGTTTCCGACAATTGTAATTTCTATACCACGATAAACGAGAATTTACCGTTTAAACGAGTCTTTATCATAAGAATTAGAGCCAGTACGATAAAACTATTAGCAAATATGGAATCAATAACACCAAGTTGCCCTGAAACTGCTCTAATAACGGATAACAATAAAATCACTATTGGCTCGTATTATATATTAATTACTAATACCGTGCCTTCAATTAAATTCTCATTTAGAGAGGCCCATGATTACAATATAAATTTGGTAACAATGTGAAATATGTATTTTTAAGTAAAATTTTGGCTAAAATCATTGCTGTAATACAACTAAATTGTCTAATCTATCAGAATGAAATTTATACGAGAATTTAATTGAAGGCATAGTACTTTACTTGTACGTTAACTATAATTGAAATCTAGTTAGGGGCACGTATTTACGTATACCCAACATATTTATCTGGTATGTTAATCTTTTTGGATAGTATATGTTGTCTTCCTTTTCGTTACTAAATGCTTGTTTGCTTGGCCTTCCTTACTAACATCCTAGAAGATATTCTGTGGAAACAGTGGCGGCTGGTGATGTCGTAAATGGGAGGTCAGTTATAACGCTTCCGAAGTGTATTTCCGTTGCGTTGTATAATGTACGCGATATGTATCGGAGACATAAAGAAATTTAAGTGTTGTAATGCACCAGCCGCCGCTGTGTAGAAACTTATCAGAAAATATAAATTAGTTCCTTTTCCTTTTTACTGTGTTTACACTAGCAACATTTTAAACAAATTATTTTTATTATATTTCCTCCTCTATTGAAAGTATTCCCATTTCGATCCGTTCTGAAAAAAATCTGTCGTGTTCTTGCGCCTTATACTAATAATACCAATAAGATTTAAATTTGTTAACAATTGCTCACTTAATTCCGCGATATTTACAAGAAATTCAGTAGTTACTACGTGTCAACTTCAGGGAAGTAGTAGTGTTTACATATTCTTGAATCGCACTGAAGCACTTCTACGAGAATAGCTTCTGTTTTCGATTATGTAAACTTCATTCATTGAAGCTAAAATTAAATCACATCCTGAACTCACATTTTTGCTAACGGAAAATATGCCAACTTTTATTAATAGAACTTGATTTGTATAAATAATAACGAGATTCCTTTAATTTCCTTTTAATTTAATTGATCGCATATTAATGCATTATTAGGATGTTAATGAAGTGGAAGGGTGTAACACTTAATACATCTATTTTTGATGTATGTACATTGTTTTTTTTTTTGTAGAAATGTTTAAGTAATGAGTAATATGGCGGAATATTCATATTAAAATAGCTCTCCTTATAAGTAGAGATGACCAAGGCAGGTGCAATTATTACTTTTTTGCAGCGACTAGACCGACTCGTGTTTATTCGTCTCATGAGAGGGGGTTCGTGTTGCCTACTAGTTTCGCCGAGAGTCGACAAAACACGAGTCTATCTAGTCGCTGCAAAAAAGTAATGATATACCTGCCTTTACCATCTCTACTTATAAGTATCTGACCAGATAAAATTCCTCTATTTTTATAAATTTGGGGTGTAGTAATTTTTAAACTATTAATATATTGGTAGTGTTGGTCACTATTCAATTATGTTCTCCATAATGCTTTAAGTCATTTGCAAAAAGTGCAAAAATGTAGGCGTTAGTCAATGCACTCCTGAATAATGAAAATAGAATGGGATCGAAGAGCCTGCCTTGCGTTATTCAAATCGGGTTATACCCATCTAACAGAATAGGTTCACATCATATGGTAACGTCCCCACCACAATATTCTCTTCTCTGTCAGATACATCAGTTTTGGTGGACAACCGGACAACTGAAACTATGTAGCACCATCTATAATCTCAGCAGTATTTAATAATTAAAAGTAAAAAAAAAACTGTTCTGAAATTCACTTGATTGCAAAAAATTGTAAGTTTCAGTCATTTTCTCGAATTTCGTCAAAGAAACATTAACCCTTTGATTAGTATGATCATCGCACGACGATAGGAGTGGATGTGATGGTTGGATGTTATACGAAAACGTAGAACTCATTACTGTCACTGCTCACGACCTTTGCTGCCAATTTTCGCAGCTCTTCTAAAGTAGTTCCCCTGATGTGGGAAGGACGTCTGCAAAAGGAATTATTAAAGCCAGCTCTGGCTTTAATAATTCGCTCCTCAAAGTATTAACCATAACATCCTCACTATACTCTTCCTCATTCTCCTTGCCGACACCAACTTTCACATTTGTGATTGAAAAAATTAAATAAGGAAATATCAATGTGTTTAGTTTTACATTTACAATTTGTACGTACAAAAAGTAAAACAAAACTGAAATAAACAGTTTCGTTTATGAAGTGATCCCTATTTGTTGCCAATTTGTTCTACCAATAATTCGGTTGACATAATGTTATTATCGACTTCAACGTATTTTTCAAAGTCGAAATTTCATTTCTTTTTCGTTTCCACTTCAATTTTTTTATCGGATATAGCGAGTTCACTATACCCGGCAAAAATATACATATATGAATCATGGAAAAAATTTTCCGTGCTTTACCTACAATCCAAAGCTACATATTTACATATGTTGCGTATGTGGCAGCCAATCAAGAACTCTAAAATGTTACGAAAATTGGTATAAATATTGATTGTAATAAATAATGTTTTATAAATGCAAATTGGCCGATAACACTTCGTTACGATAGTTTTGACCTTGACGGTTTAACTCTGCATACGTAGATTATAAAGAATTGTTTTAAGATAAATCTGAGTTTTTGCATGTTGCAAATCAAAATCGTTTATTTGATGACACAAACATCACACGTTATTTTGTTTCATGTAATGTATGATTGATTCCATGTATTAGCAATTGCTGTGATGTGTATAGCTGCATATAACACGGGAAAATCCAGACGATTGTATGCTATATCGTTTCTATATGTAACAACGTAGGTGGTTTGAAAAATCCGCGCAAAGGTGAAAAGCACCTAATTTTTCAGGGTAAATATGTTCAACGTTGTTCTAGTTTTCTGATCCTTTCCGAATAATAGTACTGCTCTAATTGAATACGCACTCATTTCCGCAATTCTTCGTTTGAACAAACTCTTCCCTACCGGCCATTCTTTCATATTGCGGAACAAGTAGTAGCCCGAGGAAACTAAACTTGGATAGTAGGAAGATTATGGAACAAGTTAGAATCTCAACTACAGTTTCGAAGGAGTCCAATAACGATGCATCTGTAATAATCCAAGTAGTCGGCAATGATTCTTCCTTAACAATCTCAGAAAAGCCTTTGCCATAAGCTTCCCAGTTGAACAAACAATCTTTGACTTGTTTAGTGCAGGCTCTCCGCTGGTAACCCATTGCTTGGACTGTTTTGCCTCAAGTATGTAGAGGTGTATCCAAGAGTTTCGCCTACAGCCATCAAATTACGCCTAAAGTCTTGAAAATTTCGCTGAAACAGCTGCAACCTTTGTTGAAACACGTCACACGATTTCATTTTTGTTTCAACTGTGAATAATCGCGGCATTCCTATTAGGGACAAACGTTCTCTTGGTGTAAAATCAATGATTACTGGAGGGCGTCCAGAACGCTCAACGTCACCTGTGCTTATATGATTATTTCGCCTCAATTTCGAAACCATTTATAAACCGTTGTAATCGAAGGCACAGATTTACCATAATGTTTGTTAAGTTTTGCTTTAGTTTTCCGAGGCTATTTACTTTTCATACAGTAATGTTTTATCAACCTATTAAATCTCTTCCATCCATCCAAACACAAAGTAATAATTAATAATAATTAGAATATGACTTAAATTTGTTGCTCTGAGATATCCTTCTAACTAACAATAACTTCGATACCTACCAGTACCATTTCTCTGACTGCACGGACATTCCAAACTATTCTCGTAGCTATACGTATGAGATTTAATACATACTTGGATTCCGAAAAAATTATTCCGCCGTATCAAAATGATTAGATCCAAAGCAGCTAGTCTTACTTCTTCTAATTTGTTCTTATTCTCCATTACTAGTTGGTTATCTCAAAAAGCTCTTTATTTTATGTTGCACAATTTCAGCTAATTGGTATTAAATATTGCATTCATTTCCTTGTTCTTCCAAGTAACATACGAGTACATTCATAGTTTACATAACTGAACCTCGCAATACCAGTTGTAAGCGGTACTTTTAGTTTTTTTTTTTCTTATTTTTAAGAACCTTTTCATCGATGCACCTACTTTCTCTATCACTTGTAATTTTCTTACCAAACTTTCACTGCTTTGACTTTTATCGATCCATTAAGACTAGATTCGCGGGATATTAGTGTCGCAAAATTAGTTGTTAAATATTTTCCCACTTTAATTCGTTCAAAACCTTGACAGTTCAAACACCTTTCGGTATGTACCGGTAAGTGTCTGGACATTCCGAGCCGAAAAGTTAGACGAAGATCGATGTAGAGAGGTTAACATACCTCAAACTGTTAGGTCAACTAGTAGATTGTTCTAAATATTAAGTGACAAGTCAATTCACAGCAAATGATGCATACTGTGTTAACCTAATTCGTAGTGTTCATATCGCAAGCGGAATTTGGTGCTGCGATCAAGTGCTTAAATAAGTTCCGCGATTGAATTGCTTGACGGGTCTCCTTCTTCTTTTATATTGCCACACAGATATATACATATCAACTGATATGAATAAATGAATGTTTTTAAATCTGTTTTAAGAGTGTTGCCGATAAAGATTCTGCTTAAAAAGAAGTATATCTAATGTGATTCTTCTAACTGTAAATAGAAACTAACAAAAATATGGCTGATAGTAAAAGTAATAAACAGAATCGATTGGATGGGCAACATCGTCTATAACACCATTATGAATATCAATTAAATTACTATTCATTATTGATGTGTGATGTGTCTTTGAGACCAGATTCTTTATTTATCGCCTATTTGTAAGCTTACACAATGAAGATTTAAGATTAAAATTCCTTGAATTTGTTTTTAATTACTTTACCTAAAACATCTTCACAAATTTTAGCGATTTTAAATGCTCTTAACAAATACATTTACTTCTCTTACAACCCATCTGCTAATGCCGTTTATGATCTTTATGGCTCTATTTCTATTTTTGATGATGTCTATTTAAAAATCCGTCTAAATATATGTATTTGATATTTTAGTTAGAATGAGTCAGAGTTACGTAAATATATTTACATTGGAAACGTAGCATTAGCAGAAACGTTTGTATATACGTTTGACATTTTCCTGGATATCTTATACCGTTGTTCCGGAGTAGGTTTGTTTGATTTATTGCAAATACAGAAATTGTGCAAGATTCTGATAAAATTATAAATGTGATGGTTAGATATCTGTCTGTTTTGTTGATTAGCTTTCAATGGATAAGTATTTGTAAATATCGATAAATAAAAACAAACAGTAACATAGCTGTACCTACTTACAAATATAATTTCACTGTATTTTTGCTGGTGTATTTTAGACTTCAATTCTGAAAATGTACTATTTAAGAAGGAGAAATTGATTTCCTTAACTTAAAAGATTTTGAAATTCGATGGGGATAATAAGACAAAAAAGAACTTGATGCTTTGATTTTTTTTTTTTAAGTACTGCATTGACCTTTGCCCATTAGTTGATTTGTTCGGATCATGTTAACGGTTACCGTCAGTGAATACAAATTTTAGACAAAGACAGTAGTAAGTTGCGCAAACAATAATAAGTACACACTTACGTACGTATTGTGTGAATCAGCCCAATTATTTGATGTGCTTTTTATACATGTACTATATGCGACAGAAGTTCGATCATTTCATGTCAGCATACGAGGATGGTGTGATAAATACCTGTGTCAAGAAAGACAAAAACTTTGCATTTAGTAAGTTACTTGTCGATATAATCTCCTTGTAGCTCTGTACGCTTTTTTCCAGGAATGTTCAAACTTTTTAAGCCATCCAAATAATAGGATTTGTCGTGAACTGCTTTCCACCACGCCGTTTTTCCAAGTTTGGAGAAAGAAAGAAGTCTCCGAAACTTTGACAGACGTCGACTAAAGAGTAGCAGTCACCGTCAGTACTGCTGATGTAAAGCGCTATCTGGCTTCAAATCTGGGCACTTCTCATACTATCCTGGTACCATATGTAAATTGTTTATGCAATTGCAGATACAATGGCAATTTTTTGTATATCATATACTTACAAAGTTGCATAAAGTTGTTATGTTCCTTCGTAAAAAATAAACATTTGAAACAATATTCGATTAGATATCTGCTGTTTCCAAAATCTGTTCTGACTCCTCTTGCGCTGGCATTAGCTTTGCTATTTTTCATATCTACCAGGTTTGTAAGCCCAAGTTGTTCACATCATTGTTTTGACTTTCTAACTCTGCTTACAAGATTGCCCGTGCAGTTAGCCCCATATCCAGGAATTAATTATAATTTATTATAAAAAATTATAATTAATTATAATAATAAAGGAAGGAATTAATTAGCCAGTCATTTTCCAATACCCAGACCGTGGTTATCTTTGCGCGACTGCTAAATCTCTCAACACTCCTTTGTTCCCCTGATCTTACAACCTCTGGGGTTGCAACTTTCGGATGGCGCACCAGGGCGCACGTGCGTAAGTATGCACGTACATGTTCACAAACAGCTAGTGTGAAGCGAATATGAACGACCGCCGATTGGAGATGCATAATGGATATATCCCGGCTTTCCTAGATTTTATTGCACAGCCAATAGGATAATTATTAGAATAGATAGAAATTTATTTTTAGGAAGATGTATAGTAGGATTAATATTAATATAGGTGCCCAATGAATTTTTTTTTAAACAGCACGCCACATTTTGTTCCTAATAATATAATTCCTAATAAATATTTTGCAAAAATTCTTTGATGGTGCATTTTTAATTGCGGTCCATGTAGTTTGATGGCGTGCCATTAAAAAAACATGTTTTTTTCATTGGGCTATTTCTGGACTACTCTGAAGCACATTTCCTACCATAGAATTTCTTTCTAAAAAATAATCTTGTATCTATTCAAATTTCTCGGGATATCAACGCACAACAGATTCGATGCTGTCGCGCTATCGAGAATTGCAACTCTAATCATCAACTTTTTTGCAGCAGAAATCAAGTAAATACTCCCTAATTAATAGATTGAGGTTTCAAAATATCATATTTTCACTTTATCATCTACGACTGCGAAGTAGATCGTCCTGGATGATCGTGGCTCTACTATAGCTTTAAGATTTTTTATTAAAGTATCGGAAACTTACTTTAAACACTTTATCATGTTACACTGACGTCTCTACACGTACGTGTAATGTTTATATGTGTCAAAGTAAGCATGATTGCGCAGGGTTCAACTTATTTAGGGCAAATAGTTTCACACAAATGGATAGCAGAAGCACACAAATTTATTCTTCTATTGATTGTATTGCTTACCATACTGATAAATGGAATTATCCTAGATTAATCTTGGAGCTATATGTAAATGTGTTAATTCCTCCACAGAGTTTCCGTGTATATTGTTGTAACCCTTGATAATACTAAAAGTATACAAAATAGACAGATATCTTAGTCGGCACATTTGAAACATATAAAAGGAGTTCGCGCTCGAGCCTCATAAGAGTATTAAGAAATCACTCTCGCGCGTAAGTCGTTACTCTGCCCGTTTAACTACCGAAAGTTTATATTAGAATTCTATGTTAATTCTAACGTTGTTCTAAAAGTAATCTTTATAATAATTATATGTTATTATAATTCTATTGTGTTACGGAGTACACAAATAAAAGCTGCCCTGGTGTCAGAAATTTTTTTTTTTTTTAAACCCGAATTGTGTTAAGAGGAATACAACAATATACATACATGCTGAATAAAGACTACACACTTTTCTGAAGAATACTTCGGCATTTTCCATAATAAGTAAATTTCCTCTATATGGTTATTGAAGGTAAATAATTAGAGAAGATATTTTTATTCCTAGTTTCTTTTTTATTACGCAAAAGTAAGTGTTCTAAAGGCAGACCCTTTTATGTCACAATTCAGTTTTACTATCATGTATATTTCAAACACTTTGCTTAAAGTGACTTGCCAAGGACGATTGCGAGTGTGTGTCAATACAGAACGAGACCGCGTTTTTCCTCTTACATAAAATGGTGAACCAACTTCTTCGGAAATACACAGCAAGTAGATTGGATAGATATCGTATGTAATTATGCGTTGTGTAGTACAGCGGATGTATGTGCATATTCATACATGCTTGCATATAATTGTATAAGCTATCATTAAATATATATCATATTTATATGATAGGATGGACTATATGTATGCAAGTTACACCGACCTTCTTAGGCTAACAAGAATAGTGATTCAACAATTACCAATTGCATTACGCTATTGTTGCTTATACACAATAACTGTAAATCTCATAACAATTAAACAATATTCAGTGAAATAAAGGTAACGGAAATAATCACATATAAGAAGAAGTAGTCATTGATTATATTCATATTATTTTTATGCTAGTTACTACCCAATATGTCATCTTTGTTTTTATGTATTTATTTATTTATTTATTTATTAGATACACCTATATCATACATCATATCTAAAAATTAATGCAAACGAAAATAAAACGTTTCAAGGTATGAACATGTTCGTGTCAATGGAGATCCAAAAACATTTTATTGAGCAAAATGAATGACTAATATATAATAACCCGCATTTTTATTCAAATATCTAATAAATATTTTCTTATCTGCACATTTAACCTTTATATTGGAATAGCGTGATACTTAATTATTTGTTATTAAACATCTGTGCACTAAAAAGAAACCTCTCCTTCAACTTTAAACTCTCCCAGTAACCTATAAACTTTCTTTAATCGAATACATTTTCCCTTGATTGTACGTTTTGTTACAGTAAATAATCTTGTTTTGAAGATAATTGTGCTAATGATCAAGAAAACTTAAACAATTAATATTCGTGTTTTTCAGGTTTCTCGTTTTCTGCAATACTGTTTATTAGTGCAATTTAACATATAAATGATTTCTAGTACTCATCTGTCATCGGACATTTTCTTTCAAACAAAAATTGACACTACTTAATTTCCTATTTTCATAGTTTTCTATCTATGGCAGAATAGTATACATTTCATCATTTTGTTTGGGTTGTATCTAAATCCTAAAGATTCAGTATTTGAAATAATTTCTTTTATTGTCTTCAAATCACTGTTTTTAGGTTTTTCGTAAACACAAAAGTACCGGTAACCTCCTCTCCACGCACGCTCAATTAATTAATCCGGGATGGATTGTGTTGTTTACCATACTACGCCACAGTCCTTGCTATCATTAGTGGATTGTTAACATCCATCGTTTACAACATTTCTGAAATTATTTAAGTGCAAATTCTGTACTCTACCAGACGTATGCCGTTACCGTTCTTAAGATTATAAAATTATTTTTCTTTACCAATTAATACCGATTAAATGTCAACCAACAGATACAATTTAAACAAGTATCTAGGTAGGTAGATACTACAAAAAGACATCTGCCAAACTTGTATTGGCTGAATGTGTAAAAGTTAACCCACTTAATATTGTTTAAATGAAGGTCAGTTTGTGAAATTGGGATACACAAAACTGGTTCGCTTTTGTTATAATTGACGTATCTAGCGATGTGTTTGTTAGATATTTGGGGAAAGATTTGAGATATACATATACAGTGATGGGCAAAAGTATGGAAACAGCTAAATATCTGCAGATATTGCTATGAAATGCAGTACTGGTAGGTAACTGATTATGAGAACTAAAATGGAAATATTGGCATTGTAACCTGATTTCCGAATTAACTAGAGGCCAGTTTCAACTTTGAAATTTTAAATGAAACGCTCTACCTATTTTTTATATTTTATTAGAGAACAATATTCCAATATCAAAAATATATAGTTGTGATTTTCCATGAAAATATTGATTTCGAATTTGTTAAATTTGTATAACAACCGAGATCTTGGTTGCCAAAAGACAACGATAAAAGTGAAGTTGTGGCTGTTAAATAATTACGTGTGTTAGTTTGTGATTAAAGTGGCCCAATTGAATAAAAGAGAATGAATTAAAATTTTAATGATGATTGGCTATGAAAATAAGACCACGAATTTATCGCAAAGTGAATGATTTATTTTTATTTACTTCGAAATCCACAACCAATAACGCACTTCGTCGTTTGCAAAACGTTAGAAAGGTACTAGCTGAGCGGAACAGCCTGCAGTTTATTGAAAACAGGACGGCGGGAAGTGGCAGCAGACAATAAAGTGCAAAATGTTACAATTTCGTTAGAAGAAGGAAGTCTACAACGAACCACAATATCAGCCGACGCCTGTGTAGGAAGAATTTCATAAAATGAAAAATATTTCATTATCTATCTCGTCATGTGCAAGAACTTTTTGATGACGATTTCGATTTCGATAGAACCAGAATTTTGTGACTTTATGAAGATTTGCCACTGATTTTGCAATAAGTTTCAGTTGGGGACAATGCCTAGCACGCTGTGCGTAACTCTCAGAGTGAGACGGATGCAGGCGTAATAATTGATGGCTGGCTCATACCTTCTATAATTGGCTTGTAACTGGGAAATGTGGTAGCATGAATATTGTAATTATTGTCAAGCCTTGTGTTTAGATAATTATCGCTACTGGTCCCTAAATAACCAACCCACATTGGCTACAGGAAGTCTACAATCAACACCTCCAGAAATTAATGTTCACAGAAACAGAATTGTCGCGCCTTAGTTTTTGAGTGGTAATTTAACAGGTATATCCTATTTCAATCTCTTAAATATCCAAATTATCTCTACCTTAATGGAAAAGGGGTAGTTATCAGTTGCTACATGGTTTCAGTAAGACCGGTTTCCACCGCATTGCGCATTGGAGGCACGGCAACTATTAGATTCCCTCAAAATTGGATTGGATGAACGGGTACCATTGAATTCCCTGTCAGATCCTCGGATTCATTGGATTGTTTTCTGTGAGGGCCATTGAAAATCAAAAGCTTATTTCGGGCCAGTTAATATTTAATACTTAGCATTTTGTAGATGGTTGTCAGTTGGAATATTTCATACAATATTATATTCTGTGTTAAAGTATTGTAATTATAGCCAATATCTTGGTATACTACTAAAAGGAACGTGAAAAACTATCCATTTTTAACTTTAGAATATTGCGCTTTATTAAAATATAAAAATATACAATTTTCCGGTTAAATCGGAAGTCATATTAAAATGCGGATGTCTTCATTTTAGTCCTCGTAATCAGTTACATACAAGTACTGAATTTCATAGCAATATCTACAATATTACTGATGACATTTAGGTGTTTCCGAACTTTTACCTATCGTTGTATGTAACTGATGTAATTAAAATGTTATTTTGAGATGGTTGAAACACTTCTAAAGTAGATTCTTGTCTCGATTCGATTTATCTATAATATCTTTTCTGTCTGCTGCATTTAAATTTTATTGGACGTAATTTTTGCTCGGTTCATATAAAAATAGACAACCATAAATTAACTTGACATTTCAACTGTGAAATGTTGTATAAAAAGCTAGTCGGTATTTTTAAACTAACTTTATGCATCTATTTATAAAAAACTATTTTAAAATTTAACAGGAAATGGAAATTACAGCTGATGTTAATCGATATAACATTGATACAGGGGCTTCTGTGATTGATTTTCTTAGTTTCTCCTCGGGTTTGGATTAGGTGAGTTGATGACATATTTGCATCTTTGATACTAGCAAATGTTTAGTAGCTGATTCTTTTCAACAACTATTACAGACAAGAGGACGCCCAAATTTCACCCTTTACTCTTCGTTAAATTAAGTACGACCCTGATCGGTACTGTAACTTTAAACGTGTAGCTTTACCTACAGAACCGTGCGTTCGGTGTGAGTGAAATTTTCTGTTTATTATGCAAAAATGCACAAATTAATTGAAACATCGGATCATACCGTAACATTCCTGTATTCATTTCATATAAAGATTCACACGAACATCGTAGATCCTCTAAAAAGTAACCAGCAATAGGAAACTACGGGGACTGTTGATGTTAGATCTTCATCTTCTTGGAAATGCAGTATGATGATTGCTTATTTGGTGTTAATCTATTTTAACATTCAATATGTTGATTCTTCTAATCATTGATGCAAATTATTTAGAAATTATTGTTATTTTTTTTAATGGGAGGAAAGGATCTTTTCGTTTTGAGATGATGCCATCAAATGCTCTAATTCTTTTGGTACTACCTTTCTAAAGAGTTCAACGACTTCCATCGTGTATTTCGACGAGCAAATAATCAACAAACCACACATAGGACTTCTGATATACATATTTATATACCTGCCTATCTGCTTATTGCTCTGGTATAATAATGTACAATGGATTAATTACCTTTTGTTATTTATTACTTTATACGCGTGCGGTAATGAACCTAAAAGTTAGTTATTACACAAGCAACGGTGAAATAGGTGATGCGAAATTTTTTCGATGAGCATCTCATAGAAGAAACCGTGAGAAATAACCACGTAACCTTAATGTATGCAATTAAATAATTGTGCAATAAGAAACAATAAGAAACTTATTGACTATAATCTTATAAATTTTTTATAAGATTTGGAGAAATTCTTAAACTACTTCTAAAAAGCTTTCATCAAATGGGGAGATGTTTTGAACAGTGCTTTCACTTCCTAATTTGTGCTTAATTATTTAATCAATTTCTAGAACCACCACTACCAGGGAACATTAATATTAATATTTATTCTTTTCTTTTGTAACAACGGTTTTAAAAATATTACTTCTATTTTTTTTTATTTTTAAGAGAATACTGCACTTATTTGTTTAGTTTTACGATTCTTACTTCGCAGCGTACAGCAGCATTTTTAATTTGTGCTAATGCAGTGAATAAAATTTAAATCTCTTCTAGCTGAATTGTATTAACGAAATAAAATTATGTAAGTTGTGATTTTTATGTGAAATATGGAAAATAAAATACATAAAAGTTATTCGAAATATTGCAACTGTGCGAATCAACTTGAATTAAAATCCTAAGAAAATATTCATATCGTTGCCATTTCAGGAAGAAATTAAAAAAAAAAACAAAAGTTATAGTTAGAGGCTATGAGTCGTAGTGAAAACGATTTATCTAAAAATTGAACGCGTTCTATGCGTCATCATTTTAATGCAAATGTATTTATGGAGTCTTATTAATTACAATATGTTCATTTTAATTGGACGTGTTTAAACGTCTATCTGATGTATCCTTCTTTCAGACCTAAAGTGCAAATATAATGTTGTTAAATGCATTAGCTTAAAATACAAGTTAGTTAAGCGGAAAAATGGTGGTTATGTGTTCTTTCTGTACATTTCTTGTATTAAGAATATGTAAAATGCATTTGGAAAAAAATACTGTAATGTATCAACAGATACAGTATGTTTACTTACATTTCTAATGTTCTAATGTTAAAACATTCGTTTCTTTTTCTAAATTTCAACATGAATGCGTCTATGTTTGATAGATTGCCGCTTTGCACTGTAACAAATTCCTCCGACATTTTCCAGACATGTTTATTTTATACCACATTTTTTTACAAAACAACAATAGAATAATGGAATCCGTGTATTGGTATGCGTCGAAAACAGATACAAATCATTCCAATGAATATAAAAACGGATGAAAACAAATATGGTGACGTCACGATGGCAATAGTACGTATTCGGGCATACCTACCCAAATGTGGTCGTTTTGCCAAGGTAACTTTTGGATTTTAATCGTTTTTGCACGTTATTTAATAAGTCAAACCAAGTTTAATCGTCATTTATACTCAGTGTTTTATTGTTACTATCTATTAATAATTATTTTGAATTTATATTTTTCATGTACGTGTACCTTGTTCTACACTTGCTGTCGTTTATTCGAACAACCTATTAAATCTAAACAATTTGCCAGTTCCAATTCAATTTGTTCCTCTTTTGATGTCACTTTGCTTATTTCTATACACCCTTCATCGTGGAATCTTTTTATTTTCTAATTCAGTTGTTGAAGTTGTTGTTTGGAAGCAAAGTTACTATCCCACACGGTTACCTTACACGTGCCAACCTTACGCTTTTGGCAACTGCTCCTTGTTTTATTTACACTGTCTCGACAATGTTTTTATTTACTTTCTTAATATAGTACATATAAGAGTAATCGTCAGAACGTTATTATTATACAAGCATATTCTTATTGAAATTAGCTTCGGAATTTCGAAGGATTTTTTCTCGAATTTTGACCTTTTCATTTAATGAAATCATCTTCACTCCAGTTTGCAAATGTAGTTGCATTCATGCTTCTATAATCAATCAACAATCAGGTGTTTATAGACTCTTGCAAAAATATAGATTAGGACTTGAGGTTATAGAAACTTATATACTCCATGGTTGACTGAAGCGTAAATATCTTACATTGTGCCCATAATAATGAACTGTTCGTATTTTCAATTTATGTACGATTTCCAACAAGTATTTAATAAATGCTCTAAAAAAGGTTTTTGAGTGAAAACACCAGCCCACGGATGTTATTTTTAACATCAAAAGACCGCGTTGAAAAGTAAAATGAATAATGGAACAGCCATAAAGTAGAACACGAATATTACGTTTGGAGTACTGGTATTCATTAGAATTTAAAAACGCAATGAATGGAAAGGCACTTCAGTTAGGATATTAATCAATACTTCTGCGTTACATGATATAGTATCAAAATATGGATTTTCGGAGGGTACTTGAATTTATATTTTATGCACACGTGTATGCCTGTTTCCTCCAAATGTTTCTTTTACTTCTCCTTGATCCTGAAAATGTTTTGGTTAAATTGCCTTTTTGAATGCGATGATTTGTGAATTTCTTCTTATCTCTTGCTTTTTCACTTAGAAAATTTGAAAGGGATATCTTTTGAAACACTGATCTCACGGAAAGATTTTTAAGATATGCCAATTTTTATTTTAAACGAAACTCCTTGAAATTTGATGTATTTTCTCTCTTCTTTCTGTAACTCCGTAAAGGAAAGCTCTTTAGTCAAAGATTTTCTAGCAATTTTTATTTTGACTTGGTTAATCACAAACCGGCTCTCGGTTAACCGCATTTCTTTTAACAAAATGAAAAACCGATTCGTAAACCTTAGAACCAGCTAACTTCAACTGAGCATATATCCATTTCTTTAGTAAAATACCCTGTATATCTTTACATAATTGAATTCCTACTAATGGGTGTTTTAATTTTTGTTAAGCATATCCTGTCTTCTACTTTTCAAGTTATTGTGGTTTTCATTAATTTTTCATTATTCTGGTCGTTTTTATATTCCTAATACATGACGATTTGGTAATAACAGTAAGTTTTTTGACGTTTAATTATGTTTGTTGTTTGTATGAAATGAGAAAGAAGAATTAATTAATATGGTGTGTGGATTGCGAGAATGTAACAGAAACTGTTTTGCAAAAATACTTTAAATATTTGTTTTAAACTCGATTTGAAAATAATTTTAGTTAAAAGTTGTTTTCTGTCGCCAAGTTTTTATTTGATCTTTTTATTTATTTCGTTGTCTCACTTCAATATTTTCATGGTTGGCCTATCCGATGATCGTATCTGATATTATAGACGACATTAAAGATTTTAGTTACTAGATTCAATGCAAATTGTATTGCGTGGTTTTGGTGTGTTTCTTACAAAAAAATATTATTGAAATTAACTGGTTATTCCCCCTAAGTTAATCAGTGGAGTCTTTTTTAACGAATTAGTAATAAATAAATTCTGGAAAATATTGATAAATAATTGAAAATTCAAATGATAATAATGTAAATTAATATTAGGTGCGAGTGCATATAGAAATATTAATTTATTTGCAAACAGTTTCTTTTTGCAGTGATAATATTTCTCACCGCAGAAAATACTTTCTCAGGTGGAGCGTATGGGAAGTTGACAGCTACTTCCGGTATAACCGGAAGTGTCAGAAATTCAATTCAATTCAATTCAATAGTACATGTTAATTCCGATTAACCGGTTAAAAGTTTTCTCCAGCGCTAATTTGAGATATGCAACCATGAATATTTTGATATAATGCGTCTACTACGTTATAAATACTCCAAAGCGTCCACCACCTATTCGTTCTTTTAATAAACTCTTATTAAACAATGTCTAATTAAATATATAAACTAAACATCTGGACCTTCGTTTCCTGGATGTTTCATACATTATATTCTAATAAATATCGCCTGTGGACCTTTTCAATAATTTATCATCTAAAAACACTTAACTAATGTTTCCATCCACTACTCTACTTATCTTTGATAAAAGAACTTTCAAATTATATATCACTTGCCTCATAATCCCATTCAGCATTTTTGAAAGGCTATTTATAAAAGAGATTTGTCTAGTGTTTTTTTCTAATTTAAATTTAGTTTGGTTGCTTGGTTCTAAGCATTGTCATTTTCCATACCTTTCCTACTTGAACATTATCTTTGTATTCAATCTGTTTTTTCAGTACTTGTTTATTAATATTTTCATTTTAACTTATGTTGGATGAAATGGAATTTGTTGTAGATGATATAAAGCTTATGAATATGAAAGATAAGAATAATCTATAAAATAAGTAAATATGTCTAAAATAACGTGATTTCCTATTGCCATGTTTCGTTTGATATGTATTTAAGATAATTATAAAATAAAATTTTTGACTCCGTGACTCGTTGAATGGTTAATGTTTCCCAAATTTCATTTATTTCAGTTCAGATCCTCTCATCCACACATGTTACTAGCTAATTCATATACATACGACAAATATATGAAGTGCCATCACCTTCCACATAGACTCACTGACGGTGTCGTTAGCGAAACATGGCTGCGTATGATGGATAGATGGTACGTTTTCTAGAAAACCTCTATCAGATTTTGGAAAAATGTACAGGGCGTTGCATTAAACAATTTGAAATAACACGAGGGAGACTTCGCAACGATTTTTGGCTATTTGTGGAATCTAGTTGACACAAAAGAATTTTTCTATGCGTAGCCGAAGACCAGCAGAAATACTCAATTGAATAAAGTTTTAGCGTATAAGCTGTTTAAGATATCGGTAGATATCGGCAATATTTCGGAAAAATCTCAAATTATCTCAAAAACTAAGACAGATGGGTATAGGGAACGTTGAAGAAAGTTGACATGAATTGAAGAGGCATATAGAAACTTAATAATAATATACACAATAACTTGTCTGGGAGAATTTTTTATTTGAAAACCTTCTTTTTTAATTGCTTGGGAAATTATCTTCCGCACTGTGTGGCCACTTTGCAAATTCAAAGAAATTATATGGAAATCTTCGTTAAAAATATGCTAAACAATAAGTTGGGAGGAGTATTAGTCTCAATTTGTCAATTTCTACAACAGGTCATGAGAATGTTCTATTAGAGCAGAGTTGTCTTGCAACCGTAATCTAAAGCTGAGGAATAACAGATCAGCAATTCGGTGGATTATTAATTAATATATATATTTAACATTAACATTTTTCATTTTCGATTACTATCTCTCTATTTCCGTTTGATACATTTACAAATTACATTCCGTGTGTGAATCTTTTTAGAATGGTAAATAAAAATAGAAATAACGGGTTTCGTGGCAATGGATGTGTATACATACATATTAAACAGTTTATAGTGGAATAAGCTCATGGTTATTGTGTGAGTCACAAAGATGCGTTACTTTAACGTTATAACGTGATAATATGAGAAAACTTCAATTGTTTTCCCATATCAAAATAATGAGATTCCCATTGGTTCGATTCAAGGCGCGTTTACGTCTTGGAAGGCACTTTCATGGGATAATTGTATTCGAAGAATTAACTACTTGATCAATGCATAAAGAGTACGCGTAATTTGATTGCTTAAGTAAAACTCGTAAAACAACTCTCGCCTCTCTGGTTACTTTTACTTGTCGTCGTATCGACGACGGGAATTCCGCCACGATTCGTTGGATCTATAAACGAGCATCTTGAATTTTGAAAAGAAAAATAATCACTTATATTATTACTAGTGCAGCGTTGAGTGACTCTTACATTAATTGTATTAACGTTAAGCATTTCATAAGATATGTATACTTATATTATTTCTGTCAGTTTGAACTAATTATTGCATTTCGATGACTTCGTCGTTACAATAATTCTGAATTTAAAATTTCGCAGTAGTTTTTGTCATTTCAGTTGTATATTGATAAGAATTTAGCGGATGAGTTGGAGGACTTCCGTCCCGCAGAGATTTGATGTAATTGTGTACGGCAAAAATTGATAGACCCCGATTGCACCTCGTCTGTGCGAGTCACGTGACACATGTATGTATACATCATCTTAGAAATGTTGAGTAAAGAAACATATATTAAATGTTAATTGTATTTACAAATGAATGTCCAAGAGGTTATCTGTCTTTGGCGCTACCCATCTAGTGACTTCAGTTTGTCCACTTATCGAAAATATAGGAGGATGGTCGATTTCTAAAAAAAAAAAAAAAATCATTTACCTTTGGGGCGTGGGTAGTAGGAGGATATTATAAGTCTAGCCAACGGCGGTAGTGGTGAAAATGGACAATTACTTCTTTTGTATTTCATTTTCTATTTTCCACAACTTCTAAATTAATGCAAATTCTACTACAAGACTCAGTGTAAATCTTAGGCATATCAAGACGTAATCTCATTAATAATAATTAAATAATTGTTTGGCCAGTCCCCATCAAAATTCTCAGTAAAGTTTCACGTTATGGTGTTGGAGGTTGTGTAAAATGTCATCAGAGCTTTTAAGCTGCACATTGCATTAACCTTCTCTGAGTAGCAATTGTTGATCTTTGTTAAAATGTTAAAATTTCTTGCTACTTCTGGAATACTGGTGCAATTCTCGGTGGTTGCTATGCAGCGCGAACAACATCTAACTCACTTACAAATAGATGAACATTTTATTTCTTGTAGTTTCCTTGAATTAGTATTGTTATTTCAAAAATGATATGAAAATTTTGTTTTGCTTTATCAAATTTATTCGAACGAAATACGAGTTTTTGAGATAAGCTTTACAAGATATCTGTACTATTACAACTTAAAAAGTGATTGAGATGTAAATAAGTGTTCTTCTAATTATTTTAAGCAGTGCATATGTCTTAATATCAAGGTTGCTAGAGAGCTTTTCAAAAAAGCCACTGGTGCAAGAGTCTGGTCAAAATGCCCAAAATCGAATTCGCTATACTAGACCGAACACACATAATGCTATAACTGGACACTGTATGCATTAAGCATTTGCTTAACTTTGACACAGAATAACTTGAATTTCTTAAATGGCACTCATAATAATAATATAATATAATACATATTCCCTCACAATAGTGTTGACAAAACGTTCACTGTGGTTTGAAGTTTAGTTAAAAAGAGGAACAACGCACAAAACAAACAATAAAAAATACATCTACACTCAAAAATATAGTAATTTATTATACCTTTCGTTGTCTAGGGACAGACAGATTTTTGATAAAAGATATGGCAATATATATTAAAAAGCACGTACCAGATATGAAAATATAACATAATAGTAATGAAACCTATTAACGTGGATATAAAGGTTGTTATCTAATTCACATTTACTATCTATTTGTTTCGTGTGTGGACCGATAAAACAAATGGAACTATGCATTGGAAATGTTAGCAAAAACTATTCCTGGGATTAGGAGTACAAATATTTAGAAATTAAGAATTAATGATTAGTAAATGGTGTAAAGAATCGAAATTTGTCTAAAAAATGTATGGATAATCGAATCTTTGCTGTACTTTATCTGGTCAATACTTGCAAATCGTTTTTGTACACAAACGATAATTAGGCCTATAATATCCGCGTGGAAGCACCTTTGTACAATACGCGCAACATATCTATCAAAAGCTAGAGATAAGATATATGTATCGAGTCAAGTTGCTAAATCGCTGGTAACAAATATGAAAAACGTAGGAGGTACTAATTGCAAACTACAAATATGAAAATGTTTTCCACTTATATAAATAAATAACTTAAATCCCAAGAAATAAGATGTACAGATGAGTTGAGTGAACCTCAGGTCTGCCTTTTCAAATCCGTTGAACGGGTTTTTGAAGACAAAATCTTTGACTATTCTTTGTTTTTAAGATTTATAAACTTTGGTAAATAAGAGTAACTCTTGGACAGTAGATTACAAACAATATGCATCATATTCATTAAGATTCATATTATTGAGGGAGTGGTATTTGACACACAACACTGCTTAAGCCATGGCACACATAAAACAAACTTGCAACTTTACGTGATAAGAATTCAGGTGATTATATAATAGTCGTCATTTGATAATTTGAATATATTGGATAAGCAGTCCGAGAATTTTTTTTGCGATATTTCGTTTCCCGATCTATAATTTCCCATTAGTACTTTCCGCGCATGAGTATGTGATATATGTTTATAGAGCCAAAACCCAAAAACTTGATTTATACATGCAATAAACAGTAATTGTAAAATCTCTATTTCTACACTTACTTGAAGCTGTGAATTATTGGCGTTATTAGTTCCGAGGATTTTTAGTTTACAACTTAGCGCAAGTGTAAATAAGTTTCCACGGAAATAATGGTTTTCCTTATCAAAAATAAAACCTAGAAATTATCAGCAGAAGGTGTTTCCATCTGATTATTAATACTGTTTACCTTTTGGTATTAGACCAGTTTTTTATTGTAATGTTTCCATGTATTCACGTATTTTGTACAATATTAAAAATCACCGAATCGGCAAACACTTGGAATTTAGTCATACTGGTGTATCATAGGCATATGGAAAATGCCATTAATATTCTAATTCTTTTTCCATACTTTTATTTCAACGTTATATTATAGAACTGTCGATTTATTAATTGTAACGTGTTTACCTGTATGTATTGTAATGCAATCTAGTCTGTTTCTTAAGATATTACGTAAATTGTTTTCCATGTAGCCGTATAATGAGTTAATAATAATCGTAATAATGTGTAACAGGGAAAGTGTGCTGCGTGAACGACAGACTTATTACGATTGCTTCTGTTTGGTGACACACATGTAACCATGAAACGATTTTATTTACATTTGATTTTACAATCTAATTTATAAACATAGCATATGTTGAATACATTTCTTGTGATCTGGTCACATTAATGACACTATCTGTTCGGGATTTACACTTGTAATTGAATTATGCATAAACAATTACAAATAAAAATGAAATTTAAAAAAAGGTGAAATTATTAATTCATTTTTAAAAATAAAGTCATTGTTCTAAATTTTATCATGCGTTGTATTAGATTGTGTAGATGATAAGTTTTAACGTACATATACAGCCTGTCCGGCTATTGCGACTATGGAAATAATTCCTTCCTAGAGCAATTAAGCGAAAAAGTATTCAAATAAACCTATACCTATACATGGTGTTCAGTTTCCTTAGCGCACGATACAAATTTGTTTTTTTTTAATGAAACACTCTATACTCTTACGCTTTTGGATCCTCCTCTCCAACTCATGCCACTTTTATCTACATATATTTCTTATTCCTATTTTTCTTAGTTTTTGAGGTAATAGAGATCTTTACGAAATGTTGTTGTTTAGCAGCTACAAGATGGCGATCGAAGTCATCCCCGTGTTTGATCTAAGCTATTTCAATTTTTGTAATGGAATATCTTGTACATTTTTATGAATCTGATAGAGAAATTGTTCTAGAATTTCTGTTATAATACTTAGAACGCTTAGTTCTTTTGTAAATTGTGCTTGAATATATATGTATGTTGTGCAACATTTAACCCCGAATATTTTTATTTGTTTTTCTCTAAATTGTTCAAGAAATAAATTATCTTTGATGTACGCATTAGGACACGCTGTATACTCCTTATATATTTCTGTGCGTCACATTTTATAATAAATAAACAACAGGATTTTTGTTTTCAGATGAACTTTGTTCATAAAGATCATCCAAGTTTGGTTAAATCTGGTGACTATTAACAAGTTTAGTTGGAACTGTATATCAAAAATTAACATCGTGTCTTATGGAATCACTTACATTGTTGATTAATACATTTTGCAGTTAGTTGTCATAACATACAATTTATCTCACAAAAGCGCGGGTTTATTTGTGCGAAATGTTGCGCGACAACGATCATTGATAAAAAATTTAATTGGCAGCACAATAAAAATACAATGCATTTTATATTAAATATGTTGTAATTATCTCAGATATTTGTTTGCGCAATGTGCAATGTGTGTATTTTTTCAAGACATGGAAGTATTTTTACGGAATAACACTTACTAAATTGTATCGATCAACATTTTCTTTCCAGGACGTACTCAGCAAATAATTATAATAATGTAAATTTTATAGCTGGCCCAGCTCGAGTTTGTAAGTGATGCAGGTTGAGACTTGCGTCCGTTACCGTTGCGATCTAAGAAAGTCTATTGAGCAAAGACGGAATCGCGTAACGATGTTTGGACATATATAGGCGCAGTACGAATAAGTTTTTGTGATATTATGTGACTGTAGGTAAGGCATGGATATATCACTACATGTCTAGAACGAAAGCTCGGTCGGTAAAATGGGTTTCTATCGGTGAACGTGCACCGAAGAGCCGAATGTGATTCTATCAGTCGGAAGAGTTATGGCATCGATTTTTTAGAATTCACACGGCACAATCATAATTGGTTATTTGGAGAATGGAAGGACAATCATGGAACAATACTATACTTCCGATTCAACTTTGAACTAAACAGAAAAAGGCCCCACCTAGCAAAAAAAAAATATTCTCTACCATTATGATAACGTCCTGGTCTACTCATCTGCAATTGCGATAGGATGGGGCTCCATTCACCATATTCGTATTTAAATTTGGCCTTCCGCGACTTCCTTCTTCCATACTTGAAAAAATGGCTTGGCGAAAAGTAGTTCACCTCAAATGAAGAAGGTGGGATCAGTTTTCCGGAGTTACTATTTGGATGGCTTGAAAAAGTTGGATTATCGATGGAGTAAGTGTATAGAGCTACAAGGAGATTATCTCAAGAAATAAATTTATTAAATGCAAAACAATTGCGTTGTCTTCCTTAACACATTTATCACACCATCCGCGTATATCTATCTACACACAACAACGAATCCGATTTTGTCACGCCGCCGAGAGTTGTAATTCTAATCATCAGTTTCAGCAATCACAAGTCTATGAATCTAACTATTTATTAAAAGAATAACTCTGTAAAAGTATTTCGTATGGTCCTTGTTGTAAAATAATGAATGCACATGATCAAATTTGGCAAGAATTTCAGATACGGGCTGTTCGGCAAGTATTGTAATAATCGTTCGGAACGGAGTTTGGATTATGAATTGTGTAGGATATGAATAGTGAGCTAAAAGTTCTCCGAAATTGTAATTCCAGAACTGTACCGTTCGAACAGTGTAATCATTCATGTTGTAGCTTACGTAACAATGAGACATTTGTTGGTTCTACTGACATCCCATCAGTCTCTCTAATTATGTAGGTTAGCAGTACCTAAAGCAATTAGTCTATTGGGCCATTCAGAATTCTTATTTTACCTTTGAAATAAATTTTGACCAAATCACAATTCCTTAGATATCGCCTTTGCTTTAATAATATGTTTTATTTGAGTTGTTTTTTAAATTTTATTACTAATATTAAATACTCTTTCTCATTACTTGTGGGTTTACTTTTCTGAATTAGATTTTATTTTTGACTTTCAAGTATTTCTTCTATGGTTTTGTTAATTTTGGGTTTAGAGGTCTTTCTTTTCTTGACACCTGACGTCTAACCCCAAAATTAACAAAACCATAGAAGGTTTATTTTTCTTTTTGCGTGATATAACGATTGCTATATACAAATAGTGGCTCACTGTACACTACTTATAGATGCTACAAATTTTTAATATTTTGCACTTTGGGGGGTAACAGTGCCTCACTGTTACCCAGGCTCCCCTATGTGTCACACACACTATTTGCCTGGTATGTCCGGTGTAATATTTTTGGACTGTATTTTCTATCAGCCAGTATTTTGACAACGCTTTTGACATGCCAGGTAGCCCTTCTGCAGACCACAGCAGGGTTCAGTGGAATACGATTGAATATAAAAACTTATTCGAAATTCAAATTATTTCTTCAACGTGTGGAAGATGCTAGCTACCAATATTTTCCTTGTTTGGACGTATTGGACATGGACCGTTATGCTATGCTATTATACTAGTAAACTAGTGCTATTGGTTGTCGAAGACGAAGCAATTCATTCATCCATATTTGGTGGTATTACCTTTGTACAAAGTTTGTTATTCGAATCCACATCAAGCTGAAGCTAATCATGCCGAGCATGAGTGAGATACCGAAAGAGAACTTTGAAAAGTTATTTGTTGACTACTGTTACTAGTGGATTCTATAAAATGCGTGTTCAACCACTAGATATCAATGTTCTAGAAAATTTCATCGCCAGTGGAGTATGTTATCTTAAGTTAACAAGTTGTTAGGGGTAAACTACGTAACAACATATTACAGACTGAATTCAATTTGTTCTTTTTATTTTGTACGCACTTTTGCACCACAAGAAATGGTATACTTCTCCTTTTGCAGGAAGGAGAGAGTAATGAAAGTGCATAAATCAAGGTATTTCCCATAAAAAAGTTGTTATTAGTAGCATCATAACACGCCACATATTAACAACACAAACCAATATTGCAGTTTATTGTCCGACAGTACATTGCGGTAAATAAATGTAAAGTGAACAATTCACATATTGCACATCGTGCTATAAAAATGATAATCGTTTATCGAGTGTTCTGTAAAACGCATCTGAATGCAATGTGATATAGGGAGTTCCTGGCTTGGTAACAGATTTAAATTTGCCACTCGGCTTTCCATACTGCCTAATTATTTGTAGGGGATCTTCAACAATCATTAACTGGTGTTACTTTCGCCAAGTTGTGATATTTTATTTTTAAATACTGATTATTTGCGCATACATAAAATTTTTTTATTGTGTTCTCTTTTGAATACCAGCAGGAGAATCTATACCGATATTTCACCAAATAGATGCCGCTAATTTACTTATTTATTACATATTTTTGAACTTAAGTGTGCGTTTGTGTATATCACTGACGCTTTATACTTTCTGTATTTATAGAAGGGCCGTATGTTCATTTATTAGTTACAGGCAATATGCATAGTGTCTACTTACGCTCGCTGCATAATTAAACATGATGCCTCGTGCAATCCAAATTACTTACATAAGTATCTGTAGTCGCTTTCTTTATTTAAACATTTTAATGTCAAGGTTAAGTTAATCAAATATATATTGTTGCTGTCTGTAGTCAGTGTTGTGAGAAGGTTAGCATCTTAACCGGCCTCATATTTTGCCTTAAAAGGGTAATTTTTTTATTGCCATTGTTTGTCTTTGCTACTAACAAATATGAAAAGTCTGAATGAATGATGCAAACGGTTCTTTTGATGCGGTTTATCTCAATATGTATTTTGTCAAGGAAATTTAAATATTTAATTTTTTTCCCATTTGCTCGTAAGAATAATATGTAATAGCATTTCATTCTATCTCTACACGAACCTTCAGAATGTACTTACTGCGTGGGCGGAAGATAACTGGAGGAGTAGAGTAGAAATTTCCAAATAAAAAATATTCCGGAACAAGTTTTGCATAGCATGAAATTGTGTTTGAGTATATAGGAGGTCCAGTCCAGATCGCTACAGAATTACATGTTTGGATTTAGAACACCTGGATACAACCTGATTCATTCGACCCTCACCATGGGGATCTCGCTTATTATTGGAGATAGAGGGTAGGTTTAAATTTAACAAAGTTGTTAAATTTTGCGTCATGAACTATGAACCCGAAGAGAATCTAGACCTATGACGTTCGAGATTTAGAAAAAAAAGTGCATTTCAAACTGTCAAATATTTCAATTATCGTTCATTAGTAATAGAAAAATGTACACCAACGAAGAGAAATGAGATATGGTAAGCATTTTTTTATTAATTAAACCCAAATACAACGATAGCAGATCTTTATAAAAATTTGGTCGACAATGGATCGCTTATCGAACCGCATAATGTTTATATTAATAAGAATTTGAATAAAAACCAAAAGGATATTTTATAAATGGTAAATTAAGGTGTGTTGCGAAATTTTTGCGCATTATTTGTGACAATAAATGGAAATAACAATGATATTGATAGTGATAATAAAAAACAAAACAATAAACCAACAATTACAGTAAATGTTCAAGTAACTGACTATTTTCATTAATGCATAATTGCACACACTTTCCGGCATTTTGAACAGCCCTCCGTATGATTCTTTTAGGAGCTACATGAGTATTATTAAGTTTACTTCGAAGTTGTTTTTGTTTTGAGGAACGTCAACTTTGTAACAACTTCAAACATAAGCACAACAACTCCGTCATTTCCAATCCAACGACTTGAAAACTCTTACTTTAACAAATCCCTCACAATTGTCACATTGTGAGCCGGTGCGCCGTCATAATTGCTGTAGTTGATTTAATGGAATATTACCTACGTATGTGCGAAGTGGGTTTAAGTATTTTTCTCGTTTAATGTTTTTTCATAAATAACTGGTCCTATCAGCCAATCCAAACGTTTAATCCAAAACGATGTTGTGCGTTTCCTTGAACTGTTTGTCTGTAATTCTGCACTACTGAATAATGCTCCGTTTTTATTTTACAGATTCAAGAATTGGTAAAGCTTAATTCATTTGATCAGATGATTTTGTTAAAAATATGTTCATCGTTTTCTATTCTTCTAATTAGCTAATAGCACTACTCCAGTCATCTTAAATTATCACCAAGCTGCAGCTAATATAATTGACTGCTTGGTTGAAACTTATTTCAATTTAAAGTTTTCCATACTTGGGTCTGGGGCACATTTAATTCTGAAGCCAATATTCACAACAATATCAGATACAATGTAGCTGTTGCTGTTCTGTATGTAAAATTGTACTCGCTATTGTTATATTTTGGTTTAATGAATAAAAAATACTTAACATATCTCGTTTCTTTTCGTTAGTGTAGGATATTTTTTTATTACTAATATACGATAATTGAAATGTTTGATAAGTTGAAATTCGTCAATCAAAAAAAAGGGTAATATCAAAAACTTTTGTCAACATGTACATGATTGAAATCAGAAGAAAGAAACTTAAGAACTAACTTAAGAAATAAAGAAGTGATGATGGCCAAAAAGAACCAAACCATCATATAAGCATTTTGACTACACTGTTAAATCGAAACCAGGATTGAGAATGCGTCTCTACTTTTCTCTGAAAGGCCAAATAATTCTTAAACGTCATGCCTTGGTCGCTAGAACGGTGATTCAATTGAGCGTTTCTTGGAGTTTTCGGTAATATTTCGTTCTTATCAACTAGCATCTGCAAGATGGCTTCAAATCTTTGCCGTGTTTGGTTCATGCCTATTTTTAAATGGAACACTTATATTTTTCCAGGATCTTATCTGGATTTTTTTGAATACACATTTCCCCATGTTTAAAATGGGTTGTTATTTATGTTATTTAACAACCTAAATGTGAAGCTGTGCATAATCTACACTGAGAGAAAGAATTAGTTGAGTCAACCAATTTTTGATTGGCTCGACTTTGTTTGTTAAATATGCTCAACACTCTATATGGTTTAAAACAAAAGCACATAATTGGACTAATTCTAATTGAATGTTTAACCAACCAATGGTAAAACAGCACAACCAACACAAATATGGCTTGATTTAAAGTAATAATTCAACCAAATCTAGCGTGTTCTGTTAAGTTGGACAGGGTAAGTTGGACACGCTCGCTACAGTGTTGAGTGAACATATCTTCAGTTAAGCGAACACATACATGTGCAATACTTCGTGGTTTGTCGGATGAACCAATTCGTTTCTCTTGGCGTACAACAGCACATGAAATTGATGAAGTTACTTAAATTGGTATCCATATGTAGGATGGAATCATACAGCGTGTATTTTCAATACCCAACGGTTTATTTTAAAGATGGCTTTCGATTTTGATACGACCCTCTTACCCTCTCCACCCCTTTCAAATTTTTAACAAACCTTGCAGCAATTTTTCTGCCAATCATTTCATTTCCAAATTTCAAACATATTTTTTTAATTTTAAAATTTGTTAGTGTTACTGAGGATATTGTGGTATATATGATTACTGTTTTTCGACGACTAATGATTTTTGTCCTGAGGACAACGCTTTTTGCCAAAAATCGATAGCCATCTTTAAAATAAACCATTTGGTATTGAAAATACAATTTTTATTATTTTATCTTACCTTATTTTTTGCAATGTATGCAATTGCAAATAGTAATAAAAATATATCACATCTATACCTATTACGGATTACAGGATGACGTCAAATTATGCAATTTCTTAATACTAGAACAATAATCGCACGTCACATGACTGCATCCCGTATTCACAAAACTATTCCATCGACAATTTCAGGAAATGACAAACGATATCATGTGATGAATTTATCGTAAGCTTATTGTTACTGAACTAAAAATTTGTGTAAGAGAAGAAAAGTAAAGATTAATATGTGAGTTAAAATGTTACATATGCTAAATACGTACGTAGCATATTTCTTCTCATTGTATAAACTGTTGCTACTCGAGAGGAAGTAGTGGATAATGTTGTTGATGATGAAGTAAATTATACTATCTGTAAGTGAATTATTTATTTATTATTTTATGGTTAACAGTTATTCACAGAAAAATGATATAGTCAGCGTAATATAAACAGTGTTACGTAGCGTGTTCTTTCCTGTTTTCTGATAGAAGAACAAGGTCACTGACCAGTTTTGGATATTTCCTTTACTCTTGGATAATGTAAAATTTATGTTAAGCTAGTACAAGGATGATGTGTAAATCAAATATGAAGTAAAAAAGATACCACAATATTTTTTTTTTATAGAAAAGCACTTGTTTTCTGTTGTTTTACGCGCTACTGCTTCCGTTTTACCGATTACCGATTTGTTTTTTGTATATCGGTGAAGTCCCGATAGTTCCAATTGAATGAAATCCGAATTACTTGTAACTATTAAAAACTCAGAGTCTACGAAAGATTACAAAAAAAAAGTAATAACTTTTTATTACATCTTTCTAGTACCAAATCCAAAGTAACAATAGTTATTTATTACATATAACTAGCACCAAAAACAGTAATTTACATATATATTACTAACAAAAGGGCCAGTTCACAGTAGTATGGAACGCACCGTCGAAAATTTAAAAACATTTAAAGAGCATATACATATTATTAGATGGTTCATAAATCCACTTGACTTCTAGAAACAGAAAATTTTAGTATAAAATGTTTTCCCCCTTATTTTGTTACTATTAATTTTGTAAAATCTTCATTGTTAGCAGGTGCGAATATAAGGTGCAAATTTGATGGGAGAAAGTTGAAATTCGACACATTCAAAGAAACGACTATTTAAATACTGCAACCCAAATAATAAAAATATTATGTGGTAATGTCTTACTCCCCTTTTGAATCTTTTTGGATGTCAAAAATTACTTTCATCTTTAGTTTATTAGTTTAACTCTAACAATGTCTTTCTTTTTTATTAACTGGTAACTTGGATTTTTAGAAGTTTATGTTGATGTCACAATTAGTAAAGAAAATAAGCTGAATTGAGCTGAAACGAATATCTATACGTATTTATAATTGAGCACATCACACTCGTCATGGGTATGGGTTCAATAGGTAATATAACTAAATACAACTGAAGTTTAAGTATGTAGATCTGCAAATTCAAGGACCAAAATCAAATTCAAATAACTCACAATTAGTAATTTAAAGCAACTTTTCTGAGTTTTGAAAAAACTTATCCGTCCACGTAGAGTGATCCAGAACCATAACGTGATCTCTTCTCATTTGAAAAATCGTCGTTATTTCTTTGAATTTCAGTTTCCAGTGCGAAGGTTATTGGTAAATATATTGAATACACTTATATTTATTTATAAGGAAAGAAGAAAAGAAAACATTGTGTTCCAATAAATTGTAACTGTCGAGACTATTCTACTACAAAATTTAATAGCGTACAAAAACTTTGCATAAACTGAGCAGAAATCGTACCGCCTTTTTTTTAATGAAAAAAACTATTCATCAAATGGTTGTTATTAATGAAAAATAGAATTACGGAAATGTTGGACCATCAACTATATCAATTATCTATTAATAAATAGATTCTTTAGCGAAAAGTATTAAAGACTACAAAATCTTACTGTGTATGCGATCACAGATTTTGTTTAACTTAGACAGAACAGATGTTTTAGCGATTTTTAATGCTGTATAAAATTAGATGTTCTATGTCTCAGTGTTATTTCCACTTATCTCGTATATCAACTTAATATCAAAAGTAAGTGAAGGAGGGATTCATATTTTGAAACACAGGTTGAAATGTGTTTTTAGTTGGAGGGATTTAGGAAAACTTTGATTACACCGAACAATAAGATTTAACTTTTTATTGTTCTGTATTTGAGATCAGATGCTTCTTAAAGTTTACATGTTACATCAAGAGAACTATGTGTTGTGTAAAAAAATGTCAACATTTTGGGAACTATTAATCGTAATATGGAAGAATATCTGACGATCAACGTACAATGAAAAGTATTAGAGTGTTAATTATATAAAGAGAGATTGATAATTATTTTGATTTTATTTATTATAGTTTGTTTACTGTTATCACAGTCACTCGACTCACTTTCTCCAAGGTATATAATTTTTGGGCTAACATCTTTATCAAATCCCACTTCCCTATCGCACCACTTCACCTTTTTCAGCATGATGAATTGTATTTTCCCATGTTGTCTTTGTTATGTCGCTTAAGGTTTTTCCCTACATTTATCAGCACCATGCTCATCTCGCCCTATGCGCTTATTACAGTACGTTTTTTCTTACATATGACCTTCGAAGGAAATCTTATTACTTCGTAGCCAGTTTTGAATGTCCTCTGGTTGAACCTGCGGTAGGACATTGATCTTCTAATTTACTATGATAACATTCATAAATGGCTTGTTAAGATATCTTTGGAGCTGATTCTCAAACTATTGAATAAAATATTTGCGTTTCATTTCTTCATGATGGTCAAAGCTTTTAATGCTCGAACAAAATATCAGAAATAAATCTATCGACACTACTAATGTGTAAAATAGTGTATCTATAACGCAATTAACGTAATACTTAAAAGGTAAGCTTCTAAAGTATGAATATCGCACTTATTTGTACATACCTTTTACCCACTTTGTAGGGCATCTTACCATGAATCGAAAAAAGAGCCATTTTCATTCCATGTTTTGTCTAAATGGACAAACTGCCAATAGTAGGAACAAATTTTTAACATTCTTGTTTAAAGAACGTTATTAACGTTGCAACCATTTCTTTTGCTTGTCCACGCAAATATTATAAAAACATGACTATTTACTAGATTCCTCGTAGGGACTGATTTTAATAAGTAATATAGCAAAGAAAATAGGCGTTGAATAAGCAATTATCCAAACGAACGATACACATATCAGATAATGTTGACAGAAATGTATCAGCAATGGTGTATTTGAATACCTATAGTTAAAAGAATTGCGTTACAGAATGACAAATTTGTATTTTGCAGCGACTTCATATGTAACCGCAGATTAAAGCTTTTATCTGTGGTACTATTGGTTAGGTTATTATTTTATTCGCGTAGAATCATTGGGTGTGGACTTCATTTGTCTAATTGTTATTATTGATGTTAGTTTTAGTTGCCGATTATCACCTATGTATATATGTGTATGTATAAGGAAGAGTCCTTATTCATGTTTTACACGCATTATAAACGTATTATTTTTTACGATAACCTAGTTTTTGTTGTTTGTTAACTTAACTGTTTCAACATATAGATTAATAACCGTAAAACGATTTTGTTATGTGTATATTGCTTAACAGCTTTGCTTCTGCATCGATTAATAATTAATACTATCAGAATAAAAGAACAGCAAAAAGACGTTAAAGAAGAATTCAGTCTTCTTGATGAAACACAAGTTAATTTTCTCACTGACTGTTTTAATTGTTGAGCTATGTATGTCTAATTAAAACGTAAATTACAGTTTTCTTGTACCTCAACTACAAACTTTTGTCTGAACTTATCGAATTTGATGCTAAGACATTTGGGACAATTTGGAAATAATAATCTTCTGGTTAATATTTTTAAAGATATTTATTATGTTAATGATTACGGATATATTTGAAAATAGAGACTATTTTACTAGACATTAAGAAATTATCTGTAGAAGGTTTTGTTTGAAAAAATATTGCTTCTATAAAAATTTCAAACGTCCAATGCCCTTTGATTGTTCCGTTAGAATATTCGAGAGATTCAGGTTCGTAAAGAACTCACATTAACAGAGGTAAGCATTATTCCCGTAGGAATTTTACCCCTTCTTTTCGAAGCTTTTGCAATCCACTTCTATAGAATGGATTAATCCCTGTCACTCTTGTCTACTATTTTTCTGTGATAGAAGTCTTTTTACGACTTATTTTCACTCTTTTTTGTTGAGCCCTTTCGATCTTCAGTCAGCCATTTTTCAAATATCTCTGATTACTTGCTCCCACCATCTTATCTTAGGGTCATGTTATTTCTCTTCGTTCGCCCGTATTACATGAGCTAATCGTCGGATTTGTTGGCTTTTTATTTGTTGTTCCTTCGATTACTTACACTAATTAATTCATGGTTCATCTACTTTTCTTAGTTTTTCGTCCTCTTGCGTTGATAGTCGCACTATTTTACCCCGGCATTTGTGACTGGTCGTGTTACTTTTTTATAATTTGAATTTTGATCTTGGTATTTTTGTTGGTACTTTTTTGTTGCAAGAAGTTAACATAAAAGGTTCTCTTCGTTGTTCTACCACCTCTGCTTTATCCATTTTATTATTTATTTGCATCCTTGAGTAATTGAATGCGCTAATTACTTTAAATTTAATTTAAATTCTCCTGTGTGTCCTTTTGTGTTTCTTTACTTTTGGAGTACTATGACGTCCGATGTTATTTGCAGCTTTTTCCACTGCTATGAATGTTTCTATTAACGTTCTGTTAGCTCCTACGATTATTGTGAGCATAATTTGTTGTTATCTGCTTCTGTTCCCTTGTAGTTAGATTATCCTATCGTACCTTGACTGGCACCCCTGGAAGTCTGGTACCTTTTCTGTAAGGTTTTCCTTTAATCTTACATATCCCTTTCAGTTTTCCCAAACAGAGATAGATAAATACTGATAAAATTTCTTCTTATTTGGTTCTAATCATCGTATTTTAGTAATTCCATAGAGCAAATGTGTACATCCTGTTCGTAGAAAGGAAATTTATACAAATATAAGTTGTTACATTAATTATTTGCGACAAACGTCAAGGTTATTTCGATAATTTTCGATGAACAAATTGTTAAAAGACAAAATCGCCGGAATGACTAATGCGAAATGTTTGCGAGAATACGTGTTTTCTGTATGAATAAAAGCCGTCAGATTATTTTATGGTTTGCGGGTATACGTTACACGTTTGTACAACGCGTTGTACAAACGTGTAACGTTCGGATCATGTCACACAATATCATTACGAATGCCAAATCAGTCTGCTGATCAGTCGGATGTTGTATGTGATTTGCATATAAAAGTGAAAGTAAATGACTGCCAAATAGTACAAAATATACCATGCGAATATTCCCTTGGAATTTAATACATGCTGTATTAATTTTTCCTTATGCTTCATTTCATTCAATTCAAGTACAATTGACAAAATATATGTATTTTGAATATTTCAGATGCTAATCAATTGTGTCTGGAATTTCGGCGCAACAATTCTATAGTCAAGTACTATATTGTGGTTATTTTTTGTTTCAGATTTAATTCATTGCACAAACGAGCCAAACGTTTCAATTCCGCAACTAGCCAATTTACTGATAGACAGGTCACAGAATACGAATTGGATAGTAGTGTATAAAGCTCTAATCACAGTTCACAATCTCATGTGCTACGGAAATGAGGTAGGCCAATACTACGTTTGTGTATTTTGTAGTGTTACCAGTAATCATTGTTTTTTTTTTAACTCTTCTGAGAATTTACGCAGCATTTAATTATAAACCACTGACAGTTTAAACTAACAGCAAAACCTTGTGATTTTACAGCCTTGTTTACTATCTTAGAAATTCCAAGTACTTAGAAATAAACAAATATCCACGAACACAACCACCCTTGATATTAACGGGGGGTAATTTACATGGGATTAGAAATGGAAGAAAAAGCACTTTCTCATCGGTACGTCTCTAACGTACGGCGAGGAAACTGTCCGGTATCTGGGTTAATATTGTTTAAAAATAATTTTATTGGTTTGAGTAAGGCTGCTTTAATTAATGTAACATGTCGAAAGCACGCAAATTGTCGGTTGTTGAAAGAAGTGAAATAGTATTGTTGAAATCACTTGGTTTATCTCACACGGCAACGCCGAAAAATGAAAGGGTTCACGTTGTCTTGTACAGCACATTTTTCACGTGATTGAAAGAAAAAATGACACAAACGCATTACTACAGTAAGAGTTGATAGGCATTTGGAAATCAAAGAGAGTTAGTAACAGGTAGTGACTTTTGGAAGCGTCATAAAATTGCAATTTCAATAAGAACTGTAAGAAGATGCATTTAAAAAGCGAATTTGAGTGTCCGTATAGCCTTACAGATCCAAAAGATATGCGTTTTTTTTATTGTTAATTACAGCCTTTCTGTCGACTTTGCACGCAGTACGTACGGCATAAGAAAGAAGAAGCATTGTATCGTACCTACAGTCGAAGTCGGTGGTGGAAGTACGAAGATTTGGGGGTGTATATCAGAGCTATAAACATTTGAAGTTTCAGAAAACCCTACTAATGCAAGTAAGAACTTTTCTTAATCAAAACTACACAAACCGCTGGATTGGAATAGGTACACCAGTTACTGGGCCACAAGATCACCAGATCTAAATCCCCTCGATTATTTTCTTTGAGGAAGATTGAAAAATCTTGTTTATGCAGAAATTCCTGAAAACAGAAAACAACTTGTTGTTAGGATTATGGATGTTGCAGAAAATATTTGTGCTGATCCTGAGCCTGTTAACGGAGCTACCGCCTTAGTTCTGAGAAGACTTCAAACGTGTATACTGTAATTGGGTGAACAATTATTTTATTGTATTAATTGCAACTTCCGATAAGATTTTACCTGATATATATTTCAAATTACACTAGTTCAGTTAGGATAGAGTTTTGGATATATGTAAGTTAGATATTTTTAACTAGAAATTGCTTAAGCAACATATCCTTGATCTATGGCAATCATATCATGGGATAACCTGTATAAGGGTGCCTAAGACATATGACCATGGTTGTATAATTGCTAATATGACACATTATCTTAGCATTTTCATCAACAAGAAATGTTTTCTTTAAAGTTAATTTTTTAAATTAATTCGAGACCCTGTATTAAGATTATTAACGAAAACTTTCTCAAAGACAACAATGAAACCATATGAACTATGATGGTTTATCTCGTTTAGCAGTTAAAAAACAGTATAAAATATTGATTGTGAGAATTCACCTTTAATTTTTACTTCGTGAGATATATCTAATATTTCATCTCTGTGTTGATTTTATAAACTTTATGTATTTTATCTTATCATAATGACGCAGCTTTCTAGATACCGTCAATGAGAATATTCCCATAAATAATACAAAATTTATGAGCATGTATAATAATCCTGGTTGCAGGTATACGTGCAGAAAGTTGTATAGGGGTAAAATACATGTCTCCTGACTCTTAGAACCTCTATTTATCACTATTTTATGTTCTGAATACCTACAAAATCTTTAGTGGTGTGGTACGAGATTAGCATCTTAAGTTTTGACAAACGACCAATGGATGCCTCTATTGAGAATTGACATTACCATTCTCGTAAAATCTGACATTTGTTATTGTTGAAGCAGTGACAGCACATTAGTCGAGTAGTTTGTTTACAGCGCGCGTTAAAAAAATTGAAATGGCAATCTTACGTAAAGGTTTTCGTTGAATAATTTTTATCGATTTTAGTAGAGGCCCAATACAATAACGATGTCTCGAATCGCTTCGTTCAACTCTGTGGTAATAAAGTAGCATCAGAAAAATTTACAAAATTGCTGCAGGATTTCGTCGCGGCCGTGCTCCTTCAGTGATCAATTTTGTGAAAGTCAACTTCAAACAAATCAGCTGCTGTTCAAAAAAATATCGTTGTATACAACCTTGATTGATTAGGATCGGCATGCGACGTACCGTGAGATAGAGGCACCTTTAGGAATACCTACCTGCAGTACATTTGATTTTACATGAATATTTAGGTGTGAAAAAAATGTTCTCGATGGATTCTGCATAATTTGACCTAACTCGTGTTAATTGGTATAAGCAAAAATTCAACAGAGCATGAAACTTGGATGTATTCGTACGAGCCAGAAGCTAAGCAACAACCACCTGGATGTTCCTAGATGAGCTGAATTCAACAAAAGTTGTTCGTTCACGAAGTCCTTCCAAGAAAATGATTGCTTGTTTGTGTGGCTACACTGGACATGTCCCAAGCTTTGAAAAACTTGATGCTCAATTGTATACAACAATTTAATTGTCAGAGGTCCTGATGAAATCAGGAAAAACAATCGAATACGTTGCATCATCTTTTATCATGGCAATGCTGGCTCTCGTACAGTACGTCAAACAATTGATTATTTGAAGGAGCCTAACATGGAGTTAATGTCTCATTTCCCGTATTCACCTGATTTGTGGCCTAACGATTTCTTTTTGTTCCTGAATGTCAAACAAAAACTGCATGTATAGCATTTTTGACAATTTAACGAAGATATGAAGACATTCGTTTGATTGTCTGTGGTTG
Organism: Oryctes borbonicus; assembly: GCA_902654985.2. Taxonomy (NCBI): domain Eukaryota; kingdom Metazoa; phylum Arthropoda; class Insecta; order Coleoptera; family Scarabaeidae; genus Oryctes; species Oryctes borbonicus. The sequence continues at coordinate 11,299,451 of LR736857.1, forward strand.
GCATATTTAATTTTAAAATGAAATTAGTTTCTTGTACCAAAACAGCAGTATTTGGATTAATCGTAGTTCTAACAACATGTCAAAGCGAATTTATTATCGAATTGCGATAAATTTAAAATTATTTTTTTTTCAGAGATTTACACAGTATTTGGCGTCCAGTAACAGTTCGTTCCAACTTAGTAATTTTTTAGATAAGAGTGGCGTTCAAGGTATGTATTTAACTCGGATGGATCAATGTTCGTAAATATTTACATAAGCAATTGAAATTTTACACCACATTTTCTTAAAACGTCATTACAGTTGAATAGTTTATTTTGATGTAACTTTACTAACAGTTAAAAAGTACACTGTTTACCTATTGATTTATAATTGCGTTAGAACTGCACCCTAACTCTGTAGTTCTTTTTTTGCTTTTTTAAAATATCAGTTTAGAGTAGTTTTAACTCCAAAGTTATTCTCTTGAATAATTAATAATCAAACATTCATTGAAATAAATGCCCAAATTAAAAAGTAGGTAGTTACAAAATAACTTTTATTTATTTAGCAAGATGTTATTTCTTATCGGAATCTTTCTGGAGCCTTGATTTTAGAATTCAAAGAGTAGTTGGTTAACAATTTTATGTAAACTCAAACTACGAATAAATGGAAGCGTTATTTTACAATAACACTTCCGTTAGTCCATTACCTACATGTACATATACCAATTTTACTATTGTTGATTTTTTTGGAATTACAGATGAACTCTGAAGATTTGGATTTATTTGAAAAAATACGTTTTTGTTTCTAATAAACCAAATTTATTTTTATCAGCGAAGTGCTTGCATGCTAATATATACGTATCGGTATAGAAATTTTATTAGATATGTTACTTTCTCTCTGTCGAAAAATAATGTGTTATTTTTGATTGGACAAATTTTTAAATCAACATATTTTTTCAACTTTACTCTGCAACATTCTGATTGTTTAACATTGTCAACCATTAATTTAATGCATTTTTTATGTATAAATACACTGAACAGTCATCAATACAGAAATTTTTCAACTTTTTTCTTCAGTTCGTTGTCCCACTTACAAAAATTTGTTATTCACGCACATTTAATATTCTTCATTTACCAACAATTGGTAATTTCCTTTTTTCTGCACAGATCATAATTACACATACAAATACAGTTCTTTACTTACTTCGTTTGGACTCAATACATTTTTTGCGATGAATGTTTTGTCAACCGTCATTTTATAGAATAAACTAGTTTTATCCCTGTTATATCCTTATATCCCTGTTATATCCTTCACCAGATATTTTTCCCGAGACCAGCGCTTTTTAAATCTATCTACTACTTCTGCTACATGTAAAATTATCATAATTCTTCTGCTTTACATTTCAAAATGTCTCCAATAATTGGCAGTCCCTAATTTCTTTGGCAACCAAACTTCTTAAACAAAGCGTCATCGACATCTTTTTTAAAAGGTTTTGTGATTCTCTTAATTTTAGAAATATACAAATGAGTCCATTTTTGTTTCTAATTGTGTCACAGTCGATTTCGATAATTTGAACTGCATGCATATTACTGAATTTTAACGGCCTTTCTCTAGATCAGCGGTAATTAACAAATGTTCTTTTTTCCAAAGGACTATTTCTATAGTTTTACGCCTTCAAAGTAACAAGAACTAGACTAGATTACAATCGAATAAACTAAAAACCCGGAGCAACTGTACTGAAATATATTAGTCAGAAAATAACACGCCAATCAGAGAAAGCACCGATCCGATTTAAGTTCTATTCGGTAACTTAACCAATAATCTTATAACCGAGGAACGTGATCGAATTTTTTAAAAGTAAGCTCCTTATATCTAGGGTACGTTATGTTAGAATTCATCTGTATATGTTTGTTTTTTCTTTTATTATGTAAAATAGAACGCTGTTAACGCTAAACTAAAAATATCGGCGTTATTTGTTAAACGAGATGGTTATTCAAACACGTCTTTTAATTCTCACTCTACTTAAGTCACGCGTCACCCTTATTTTCTTCAGGGAGCGTAGTGAATTAAAGTTTTATGTCGTCTTAGAGAGTCTTCGAGAAAATCCATTGCGGGACTCCCCGGTGCCGACCGCACCACCGAAACGGACAAGGGGAAGGATCACGCTCTCCGTCGGCACGCTTATCTTCCTGTAGACGTTTATTTACCTTATTTTTCCTCTATCCCCTTTGAATTGTCGTTCTTCCCACTCGCGAAGACCTTTCATAATCGGGAAAGGTCCCGCCAATCAGCTTTATTATTTTAAAATAAAAAATAAGCAACCATTTTATATAATAAATATCTAGATATTGGACTGGTACATAATTATCCGCCGTTCACATTTTTTTCGTAAAATTATTCTTCTATATTTAGTTGACAAGAATACATATCTAAATCATACTCATATCCTGCTGCATCACCGCAAGTAAGAATGGTAAGTAGCAGCCATTTCACGAGCTTTTTGGCGCCGGAACAATCACTGAAAAACAGTGTCGGGAGCGCTTTGCTAAGTTCAACTCTGGCGACACAAGCTTGGAGAATCAACAAGCAAGAGACCACCGACCATCATCGGTGATTCGTGGAAGAGAACGAAACCTTAACAATCCGAATGTTGGGCGAGCACTTGAATGTCGACTGTTTCACGATCGAAAGCTTGGCAAGGTGTGAAAATTTGCGCATGGCGAACTCTTCGACGACAACATAACCAACCGTATTAAAATATTCACCGATTTGTTGCAATGAAATAAGTAAAAATTATTTTTGAAAAATTTGGTTAGTGGTGACGTCTACCTAGTCTAGCTTGATCTTCACGCTGCAATCGTGCAATCGATTAACCATATCAATCGCTCATTCAAAAACTGCAGGCAAGCAAAATGTATGATGATTTGGATGGATTTGGTGGCCGATGTCAAAGCGTGGATTGTCTCCAAGAACCGCGACTTCTTTGCTTGTGGAATCGACCGTCTGCCAAGGAAAGGAGAAGCAGCAATTGAAGTTTATGGTGAATACGCAACAGAATAATCATCTAAATATTTTTATTTTGGTTTTTATTAACAATCTTTTCTTAAAACAGGTCGAATAATTATGCACCAACCCGCACACACATTTGTATTAGAGGCTTTAAATTTTCATTATGCTTGTATTCTAGTATTACATTTATTGTACCCTCTCTTGTTTCTCCACCATATATCAATATCGCTTTCCAGAAACATCTCAACAGTTTTCGGAATCGCAGTTGGTAAACAATGTGTGTATCTGAGAACGACAGAAGCACATATGGAAGATGATATTGATATACATCCGTTGACAGAGAGAAACAAGCATTTAAATACATAGAATATCGTTTCCAAAGGAAATATGCAAACAAAGAATCGGGAACATCTTTATTTTCGCAAAAAGTTTAGATTACACCACACTTCAAAGCTATAAGTGGAAGCTGGCGTATCATATGACGTAAAAATTCGAAATACTGAACTATTATCAGCATTTGCATGTATTCCAGTTTTCAACGATAAAATCTCGTGCAACTATTTTGATATGTTCTTAAATATTTAGATTCCATCTCTTGTCCTTAAAAATAATCCAGGAATGTAGAAGTTTACAGCTCAAATTAGTACAAAGGTGTAAAAAGAAACGTCTTTTATTGCACATAGTTGATGAAAGTAAATGCGGAACGTATGAACCTATTAGTAGGAAAACGTTCGTTTTAAATACATTCGTTAACGATAGCTGCAAGAATAAAACTAGACTTTAGGACTTTAACATTCTAATTACTATGAATACAAATTGTAGGTAATTGGTCTAATTTTCAACACGTTGTGTAGTTAAATAACGGTAACAAAAAAATACATTTTGAAGAAAAACAAAATAGAAATAGCATCTTTTCTCCGTAGTACTTAAAAAGCTGTTTTAACTTACCTCGTATTTCGCTAATTATCTTGCTTTTACTCTATACATAATAATTATAATTCTAGTACTAACGCAATAAGCTTTACTCTCTGCTTTTGCATTGCTGCTTGTTTGACATATTTGTATACAAATGTTTACGTAATGCTAACAACACATTTTTCTGTGATTCATCTATCTGATTTGAATGAGTACTAATATTTATTTTATTTTTTTTTTTATAAAAGGTGCTCTCAGTGTGAGGACAGGTAAGTTTTCAACTATTCTTTCAAATATCAGAATGCTCCTTTAATAAACTATGATACTATTCTGTGAATTAAGGACCCTTGAACGATTTGTGACTACGAGGTTTGATCAAAAAAATGTGCGGAATTTTTTTATTTTCTGGACTACATAAGTTCTATAGCTCAATTTTTGTAGTTGTGCGTGTACACTTGTATTGACATAATGGATGCTTAGTCTATTGGCCGTCGAAAGCATTATACTACATTATATTATGTTAGGTGTGTTTGGCAATTTTTTTACTTGTAAAAAAAATGGAACAAAGGTTTTGTATAAAATGTTGCTTTAAGAATAGAATAAAGTGGAGCGTCGTATTGGAAGTGGCGAATGTGTTATGGTTAAAACAAATGTTTACAAGTAGTGCAAACGTTTCCAAGAAGGACGTGAACATGACGAGCGCCCTGGACGTCCCAGCACAACAACAACCGATGACAGTCGCCGAATTACTATCTAAGAGATTGCTGCTGGTTGAGTGACAATATCGTCAGTATATCATTTGGCTCATGCTGAGCGATTTTTTGGGATGCTTTGGGTGTGAAATTTGTAGCAGCAACATTTGTTGAATTTCATAGAAACAGAGGCCCTATCCTCCCAGTGAAAACTTTACGAGGAGCCAAGACCGAAAAAGGCACGTCAAGTTCGATCGAATATGAAGATTCTATTCACCGTGTCTTTCGATTTCAACGGCGTAGTGTATCAGTGCATCTTCCTACCAAATCGTATGGTCAATATGGAACCTTAACTGGAAGCGATCTGAAGAAAACTTCGGGATTTGCGGCGAGCGCACGTGTCCACAGTTCACTGCTTGTTCACCAAAAACAATACCGGTATGACGTTTCGGTTTTCGTATGCACGGGGTGTGGCCCTCTTTTTCCTATTTTCGAAACTGAAAAGGACCTTGAAAGGATAATGTTTTGCTAACATCGAAGAAATAAAGATATAATCGCTGAAGGAGCTAAATACTATATCGAAAATTGTGTTCGAGAAATGCTTCGAAAAAAGAACTTTAAAGGGGACAAATCTAATATCCATGAGTAAATAACGATTTTTTTCAAATTCTAAAATTCCGCGTATTTTTTATTAAACCTAGTATACCGTATATAAGCCCATCTAATATTCACAAATACTGTAAGTAAAACCCTTTTTAATAAATCTAAAGTTTTTATATGATTGGATATTAAGCAAAAATTTAAATCGTTCAAGCGTTTTTAAGAAATGCTAAACTTGCTTTGGTTATGGCTTAATACTAAATAACAACATTAACATCTTTCTATAGACGGATCGTTTAAATGAAGCAATTGCCTTGATCATTTTGAAATGAATGCTTTCTATATTTTATATTTTAATTGTATTCAATTGAATTTTGCTTCATTTGATTTGCCCGATTTTGTTACTCTTCGTTAAAAATCTTACTTGTTATTTCTATGAATTTCTACAATATTAACGAATTTCTTTAGTAAACTATAAAATTATTCTTTCATTAATTTGTTTCAATATTACAGGTTATGACATGTCCCCGTTCATCAGAAGATACGCCCGATACCTTAACGAGAAGGCTTTGTCGTACAGAACAGTAGCATTCGATTTTTGTAAAATTAAGAGAGGGTGAGTATTTTTTAACAATTGCAAGCGTGTGAAAGATTATGTTCTTTTAGTTCTACAGAATAATGACGGAATACTTCGTTATATTTTCAGGAAGGAAGATGGCTTGTTAAGAACAATGAACGCTGAGAAATTGCTGAAAACAATACCAACATTGCAAAATCAATTGGATGCTTTGTTGGAATTCGATTGTTCTGCAAACGACTTAACAAACGGTGTCATAAATATGTGCTTTATGTTACTATTTCGAGATCTAATCAGACTGTTTGCATGTTACAACGATGGAATAATTAATCTGTTAGGTAAGCGGATAATTTATACCTTAGCGCTGTTACCTGGAATTGGTAACTTTAGTAAAGCGATTCTATTATGATTTAAACTTTAAACTGGACTACTTTCAAACTTCTTGCAATTAATTTTACAACTCTTGTAGTAATTTTACAAATTAGTAGGCAATATACGAGGGACGTTCAATAATTGACGAGAGAAACTGCAATAGCGAGAAAATTACTGAATATTATCAGATGAAATGTTACAGTGCAGATTGTGTCGATAAGTATTACCATTGAATAATAGATTTCTTTTATCATCTCTACGAACTGTCTACGAAAAGATTTATAGAATAAACGTCACAGATAAGAGCCCTTTTACTACCATTATAGAAAGTACATAGTACCGTCAGATGAGCAATACTTGTTTTACAGTTAGGGGGACTAATTCAATCACTTGACGTCGCCTTAATCACTTAAAATACGCATCAAAATAAAACAAAGATCGTATATGTTTCTTTACAACGACTCCTGCATAAATAGGTTATTTGGAAGAGAAGGATTTTCATCGATCCTTAATCGCTTTACACGAATGTATTACACATATTCTGTTTTTTGCCACTTTATCTGATTTATTTTGTTAGCTTAAAGAAGTCTTTAAATTTCTCCAGATTTTTTTATGTGAATTTTTGTACCACTTGTTTGAAACAGATAGTTTTCTAAAAAGGTTATTTCAACGTTGCTGTCTATAATAATGTTTAATATCTCCATTTAAATAATTGTCTATTGTGTAGTAATTAAAGCTTTAATTAAATTTATTTCAAATAAAATAAGTTGGCAATAAGCAGGTGTTGAGAGAGAACAATAAGAAGTTTATAAGAGAAATTAATGCCTGCTTTGGAAAGTCGTTAATTAATGAATTAAACTTTAGTAAAGTATTGATTATCAAAACATGGAAATACTTGGACAGTAATTTTATTCGTAGTGTTTGTAAAAGCGTGGCGTGTAATTTATATGTTCAACGGCTGTATTTATTTTGCTTGGTTATTGTCTGACTTACCACAGAACTATCTTGAAATAAAGAATTTTCTTAAATATTGATTCAATTGACAGATCTTTGTTCTACTATATTTTTCTTTTTTTTTTACAGAAAAATACTTTGATATGAATAAAAAGCAATGCAAAGAAGCTTTGGACATATACAAGAAGTTTTTAGTTAGAATGGATAAAGTAGGAGAATTCCTAAAAGTAGCAGAAAATGTCGGAATCGATAAAGGTGATATACCTGATCTAACGAAAGCTCCCAGCAGTCTTCTGGAAGCTCTAGAACAACACCTGCAATATGTCGAAGGAAAGAACAAGTCGTCCACATCATCCACACCTCAATCTACCACAAGGTATTAGATTTAAGAGTATGACTATTGCATTATGCATACACATTTTATTTCGTTTTTATAATTTTCTGTTTTTTTTTTCATTTTATTTTATCCTCTTTACCTCCTGACCTTTGATTGTGTGATATTTCCAAATTTCCTTCTCCTTACCGCAGTAGCAATCAAAGGAACGTTAGATCTGGAGTTTCTGCTTTGTCTTCCACTAGCTCTAGCTTTGGCACCGTAGTTGCAAGTGGTCGTTTCGATTCCCAAAACGGAATTGATGAATCGTTGAAGCTCAAAGTTCTAGCTGAAGAAGAAGAAGCAATAAATCAGTTTAATAAGGTACTGAACTATAATTATGCATTGTTACAATTGATTGTATTTGCGAAAAAACAGCAAATTATATAGAACTGTGTTTTTAGAGTAAAAGCAATTCAAGCAGCAACAGCGCGGTTAATAATCCTTTCCTTAGTTCGACTTCAACAATTACCTCATCTTCATCACAACAAACTCCTATTGCTGATCTCTTTGCTGCCGATCCAATTCCAGCAATTGTACAACCAAAGGCATCGGATGATTTATTGCAATTGGGAAATCCATTTGCAGATGCCTTTGCTACACCTACTCCTGCGCAAAATCTTTACCAGCAACCAACAAATCCCTGGTTAAGCAACGGTAGGGATTACAGTAGTATATTTGGATAATCCATTCTCTTTTCTTCGATTAATTTTAATTCTTTTTAAGGATTTTCAAATATGTCACAACCAGCACCCACTCAACTAAACGGTCCATTTGTTTCTGAAAGTAATTTCAATACGGTCTTTGGAAATACTGAAACAAGCAACAGTAAGTAATACGTATATACATTAATGTACTCCCACTCATATTCTGTGTCACGCATCTAAGCGTCTTTCAATATATATGTAATATCAGCATGCCTGTTATGCACAAATAGTGTTTAAGCAACATCTTTCTTTCTGTGTGTAACATAAATATATAACAGTGTATGGATAATAAACAGGACGAATCTCAAAAAACGATTTTTTTTGTAAAATTACGTTGATTTATTTTGTCATTATTATGGGTTTTGTTTATGTGTATTATGTATCTATACACACGATTTATGTGGGCTGATTCAAGATTTAAAGGACATTTTTGAACATATAACGCTACTTGCTTATAAAAAAAATTGTGAATATTTTGCGCAATTTTTATAATACTAACTGCCAAGATTGTAAAGGAACACAATAATGCAACGTACATTCTCTACATTAAAAACAAAAAGTTGTAGTTTTGTATTTAACCGTAGATACTGTATAAATACTTTAAATTTGTTTGGAGGGTATTTACAGGAAGAACATTGGGTTCAGTATAAAGGAGTACTTGCCCTAATGAAGATTTGCAAGAGTTTTGTCAGTATTAATCTATTTGTCCCGCATTATGTCTATTTCTACTTTTTCAAGTCTGTGCGTTAGAGTTGCCGCTGTGTCTTTGTAAAATACTATAATTACATAGATTCTATTGAAAATTATAAAACGCGAAAAATAGCACACACTGCAATAGGAATTAAAAATTATTTACGAAAAATCCGGAATTAGGTATCGCTATGTATGTATAGTTTCTGGTACATAAACGATCGATGATTTGTGGATCTATAATTTGCAAATACCTTGAGAAAAATGGTACCAACCATAAGAAATTAAGAGAGCATTGCTGCGATCAAATAATGTCATGCCGATGATGAGTATAATGCGAATTTGAATTTATTCCCTGTAATTATATCTGTCCCCAAAAAATATATTGTATACAATACATTAATATAAAAATGATATAAATAATCTTTCCAAAAATGGTTTTTATTGCGAAAGTAGCGTCACTCGTTCTCAATTTTATTCCAAAACTTAATACACCCTATATAAGCTCGTTGTATTTTATATTTGTCATCGAATTGTATATATTTATTTTATTTATATCTTTATTTTATCTATCGTAAGGATGCATACTCCAATACTTCTTTGTGAATTTTGTTGCCGCAGAAGAAAGCCTACTTATACACCTAATACCTATAAACAAAACCAATTAATGCAATTCACTTGATTTTATTATAAGTATAGAAAAGTGAAGATCCAAGACCTCTGGTCTTTTTAGTAATTTCAGCGATTATTTATATTGATTTGCCTTGGACATTACTATCCTACGCGCTGGAACTGTGATTCATGTTGAAATATCTATCATAATATCGAATTCAATATTGAACGATACCTCCTTAGCCATAAGAATACAAAATACAGTTTTCAATATCGCTGGGAGAATATAGCGACTTAACATGACGTACAGCGATGTTGATATGTATTGTCGAACAAGGCTCAAAAGGGATTCTAAACGTATCCTAAGTCAATTTCAATACTCTTTCAATTACATTTACAAGATTGTCCTTAAACGCATTAATGCATTACACATTTAATTTCACTTATATGTTATATATTTATATCTAATTATTAATTGTATTTCTGTTTTTCTACAAGCTGCTGATGATAATGTGAATGTCCAATCATACAACCCTTTCCTAGTCGATGATTGCGACCCTCCGTTGCTCCTTGATACAGATTCGCCTACCAATTCCCACTCTAAACCAATCCAAGATGTCCTTAAGTTTTTCCAGAAGGATGAGAATTTTTTAGAGACTGAGAAAAACATAAATAGTGTCGGTGAGGAAAAGGTCAATGATAAAATCCAGTTTAATAAAAATTTTGGTAGTATAGATAAAGAGTTGATAAAAAGTTCTTGTGAAAATGCCGGTTCTACACCTGACAATTGCAATTTAAATAAAATGAGTGAGATTAACATATCAAGCGATAAGAAAACTGTACCGCCTCGTCCACCGCCGCCTAAAGCGGTGGAATTAAAAAAAAGTTACCTTGGAGAGGAATCAGTTGGTGAAAAATTAATTTCTAATAATGACTCATGTTCCAAACCAACTCCTCCTCAAACCAATCCCGAGACTTTAGTAATCAATAGCATCACACCATCTGTGCTCACTGCCAATGAAGAATTATCTGTTTTTTCACAAAACACTGGTAAATTTCATACATTAACGTTTTTTAATTTTGTTTTTCTTAAATTTTCCTTTTCCCTTCTTCATATTAAGCATACTTTTTTCAAGAAGATTGGCTTTCGTTAGTATTTATATATATTTATGTATATATACATATGAACAAATCTTTGTGAAGGCAATTTAAATACATATACATTAATTTCTTGAATCATTTAACTGTCGTGCATGTGATCATTCATATTTTGTGCTATGTTATACCCATATTTTGTGTACAGTAAATGTTTTTATTCTACCGCTCATATAAAAGGTGCAGTGTTTTTCAGTATTTTATTTTAACAGGCTACGATTCGTTGGGTGGTGTTCTACAACCTACTTCTCTACAGTCCAATTCTAGCCAAACATCGACACAACAAAATAGCACCAATCATCAACAACAGCAACAGCAACAAAGTAGTGCCTTAATCACTGGAGATCTAGAATCTAGTTTAGCTTCGCTTGCAGAAAATTTGTCTATTAATAATAGACCAGCCGTAAAGTAAGTGAAGTTAATGAACTAAGCAGCTAAACTAATAACTTACCAAATTTTTGATTTTGATTTTTGATTACAGAAGTGTTCAATGGAATTCCCCTAAAAATGGCTCAAAAGTGGGTAATAATTGGACACCACAACCGATTTCTGCCACGACGGGTGCAGGCTATAAGCCAATGAATCAGTCTATGATATCTAATCAGCCAACACAACCTGTAACCAATATGGCACCTCAGATTTATCCAACGATGCAACCAATGATGGTAGGTTTGTTATATATAGGAGGTATTGGAGGCAAGCAGAAGCAACAAATAATAAAACATGAAACAAAATATTTGGCCACTAAGTTTTCCAGAAATTAAAATTTCACATTTATAATTTTTAGTTACATATTTCCCACTAACAAGTGAATACCGATTTAAACGAAATTTTGTGAGTTTATGGACCAACTTAGTGTAAGAAAAGAGAAATCCTCAGTTGCCTGCTTTCGAAGCAATACAACTTCTCGCTATTTGCGTTAATAGTTTTGAAACTATGGAAGATATTAAAACTGTTTGAAAAAAAAACTATATAACTTTTTAACCGTTTTACAAGTATTAAGTGACGGCGTCGGCAGTTTCCCCCCAGATAATGTAAAAATGTTTGGATATCAAGTGTTTACAGGGAGAAATTATATGAAACAAATATTTGAAGAAAATAGATCGAGGGGCAGAGGCTATATCAGTCGCTGGAAAAAATCGAAAAGGAACGGTTTAATCCTATTATATGTTGCTAGAGCGGGGCTTGGCTGGGCGTCACTTCACATGGCACTAATAACACCGCAGTGTTTTATACATATAGCAATCGAAAAATTGTAATTACGATGATAGAGAAAGGATAGAGGTCACATGAACATGAACTGGGTTAAATTAAGAATATTGCAACGATGCCACTTATGTAGTCGATCAATTTGTATGAATAAGGTGAAGTTACGGCGTATGCAAGACGAGGCAATTATGTGCATCGTAGTTGTAGAATAAATTAAAGTATCTACATATACACGTTCAGTCGGCCAGCCGATATGTGGTGGATTCGATGTCCGGCTGGCTAGCATTCGCTATACACGCTTAAAGTTCACTACCTGGCGGCGGTTTGTTCGTTATTGAAACTTAACGTGTGTAATAGTTCGCCGGCCGACACTGGATTGCTGGCCTAATTTTACTCCATTAAAAAATTTCGTTTCGGTTTTGATTCGACGATGTCGAAGATAATGGCAAACCAGTCTATTATAAAAGATTTCTTAAATATTTACCGCAAAATAAATGTTTGTCGAAAATAAAGGACGCTGCATATGCTAACAGAGCTTTGAGAACGAAAGCCTATGATGCATTACTTCAACTGTATAAAACAGTAGATGCAGAAGCTATTGTAGAATCTGTGAAGCATAAAATTAATAATATGAGAAGTGTCTTCAGAAAAGAACTTAAAAAGGCGAACTTGATAATACTCGAAACAATAATCGCTCATCCTCAGGTAATTTTTTTGAATCACTCGCACTCGATTGTCAGAATTCGCGTATAAACTCCATATGAAATAGAGTACTACATTTCCCTTATGCAAACTGTTTTCCCTCTTCTTTTTCTCCGCTGGTGCGACGTAACAATTGCAACTGCGTAGTCTTCTTGTGACGTATTTCAACTATAGATTATAAACTGATTGTGTAAAGATTACAAACGTCAGGTTACGTTCGAAACCGGTAAAAAATTGTCGGCCTCAATCAGTGAACACAAATGCGGGTGTAGTTTGAGTATGATAATGGCCGTATATCCGAGACGGACAATCCACGGACTATCGGCTGTATGAACATGAATAGGTATGTTAACGAATGTTGGGCATCTATTTCTAAAAACAGTGCTGCCACAAACATTGTAGGAATAATATATAACAATATTTTTAATCTTCGCGTCAACTAATTTTGCTTCTGCTAACAAAAATAAGGAAGATAGAGTATTTATTCTAATAGAAACTAAAAAATGATTTATTGAAAATAAATAGGTATTCTGTCATAAAATAGACTCAACTTTGAACTCTAAATGTTATGTTCGAATAGTCCTCCATACTTTACCAACAACAGCTTAACCTGTCATAAAATTCGTAATCTAACATTAGGTAGCACATCGGGCGTTATTATTTGGAGTTTTATTTTTATTGCGTAGCTCCTCTAAATTATTTACTCTCTTATGAGAAGGCTGTAAATTTTCCCCTTCATCTATCCTCATAAAAAAAAATCATTGGGCGATAAATCAGGCTATCTGGCAGGTGCCATCCTTGCCATTAAATATTCTTTGAAGCGGCATGCACTGGGATAGCCGTCTTGTAACCAAATTTCCTGAAGCGAGCGAACAGTGGAAATAATATTAATCATTAGGTGTAAATATTATATAGAATGATTTAAAATTTCGGCCCATACATTTATTTTTCTGGATGCAGCGTATGTAAATCCACTGCCAAGTGCGTATTTTCTTTGGACGAATAACGTTGTTTGCGAGTTTGGATCTCAATACATAGAATAGTCCTAATGAAATAGACATTTCTAATTTGTTCCGCTACCACCTGTATTTATTTCTTTTTTCTTTTCAGCAAATTGGTTCGCAGTGAATGCGTTACTTCTAACGACTACACAAACAACTGTTTCCTTATTTTGCCTCTCTTCGTGCATATTATGAATTATAAGCTTTTTGAATGTAGACATTTTCTGCAATTTGTAACGCAATTGTGCGACTCAAAACTATGAAGAATATTCAATGTTGATTGCAGGCTACAGGTCGATTTTCAAAAGTAAATGTGAATCGCCCAACGATATTTTGTGCAACACCATTTTATTGTTTGTAGTTTTTCTACATTAGTGTATAGACATATATTTCCAAGTTAGTGCACGAGGAACTAGAAGCCATCACATTTACACTGACACCTCTACTCGCTCGTGCTTTACCGCTAGCATTATGTTCTTGTCTTAGTAGTGACAACTACGCGAATTGCGATCGCTTACACATCACAAGTAAGTAGTTTTTATCTAATTCTGGAAGTTGTTGTTGCAGAAGAACTAAGCAATTTTCTGCATTTATGCGATTTTGGGTTTGAGTATTTAGCCAGTAAATTACTCCAAACTTTTAAGCCAAACCGACATTGGCGATTCCTAGGTGTGAATTCTCATAACCCCGGGTGATGATTATGGATATTGAAAGTATCACCGTGGGCAAATAAACATTAATCTGTACAAAGAATGGAGTTTTTTGTGATTTTACCATTCACAGGACGCTTACCAAAAGTGGACTGTCATTATCTTCCAAATGCTGGATTCTTGTGAAATGATGTCGTTGGTCGCGTCTCAGGGCACGCCATTTTTTTGCAACGCACCTATTTCTTGAAGGATCGTTTCTTTACTGCCATAAACAAGAATGGCCAGCATTTTTATGTGGTTGTATTGTAACGCACCGGATGAAAGCGTTGACAGCGTTTGGCAAATGACGCGCAAGAAATCGCATCGCGTACAATACAAAAACCGCAACTTGGAATGATAAGAATAGAAATCTCAACTAATTATTTACGCACCACATTTGTTTGCGTATGTATAAATAATTGCGAAGCACTCTTGGATCATACTTAGCTGCTCGCAAAAGATACTTTGACCAAATGTTTTAAAGTGTCATCGAAACGGCCGTCCCGGACTAATTATTATATTGTTATATAATAATTTAAACTTGTGTGGTGCGGAGGGTGCCGATACTTATGTGTTGTTTACCATACTACGCCACAGTCCTTGCTATCATTATTGTTTTGTGTTATAAATTTTCAGATTTGTAACATTAAAAATATTTAGTTTTATTTCTGATTTTTAAATATGCTGTAAATAAGAAAATATTGGTCAGATTAAAAAGTGGTAAGCGAATATTCGTTTCAGTTTTTGAAGCTTGACATCGTCCCATAGTCTGTGTCCGCGAATTTCTTAACATGCGCTATATGAGACTGAATGATAACCTTTAACAATAGGGTTACATTAATAATTCTTTTTCCAATTTTTCGGCAAATTTAATATATATATATATATATATATATAAATTCTACATAATTTTTATAGTTTTTAGTAAATAGAGATTTTTACATTTGAACAATTACGATGGGTGGAGGATTGTCTTCGCAAACTGGGTGGCTAAAAATGACCACTTTTCTTGCACTAAATTGGCCTAGTTGCATTTTTTCCAGATTTGTTTTTAATAAATTCATTCTTCCACTATATAAATTAGGTTTTGCTAAACGTTTGTATTCGTTTACAGGGCATGCGTCCTATGGTTCCCACTCCGGGAATGTTACCAACGAGACCTGCTGGCATGACAACACCCGTAGCAAATCCTATGAATCAACAATCCCTTCTGTTTCATTAATATTGTTTTCTAATTGAAAATCTGGTAAATTAATAATCAATGTAGTGCATTAATACATATACATGTATATCTGTGTGCATTTTGGTGAACGTTTTCTGTGTGTAAATATTGTAAATTTATTTCAAATATTTACAATCATTCATACAATAATAGTAATAATATGTACATATCCATATTTTCTAAAAAGAAACGCAAATCAGTAATGATTGTTGCTTAACGTGTACGTTTTTGAGTATTTTGCTGATTACGATTGGCACAAATGTGCTCTTTGCAAATGTTTGTAACGAATTTCCTTGATGTTTATATAAGATTCCATCTATGTTTGCGCATATGCTCTACTGTTGAACGTTTCCTTAAACAAGATTATTAGGCAATATTTGATAGTTACTTATTTGTTAAAAATATAGTTTTACTTACTACTTGCTGTATTATCATGTAATGCTTAGTTATAGTTTAATTTTTAATGCTTGCAATGCATACAAAATGCAATCCTTTTTTAGACGAAACGGGAAAAGGTAATACAAGAAGATTAATATTATTCTCATTTCCCAATGGGACTAAAAAGACAATAATATTAGGATCAGAATAAAGATTATATTCTTATCAAATTTTTGCATATCAAATGTACACTACAAGGAACTTATTTTTTCATAACTGAAAAGACTGCAAAATCAAATAAGAATAATAATGAAGTGGTGTTCTAGAAAATCAACAAGATTTACAGAATAATGGTACTTTTGTAGCTTCAAATTTTGAGTTGTTTCGACTAGTTTTTAGCGTTACTAATTACTGTTTTCAGCGTTTGGTAGTGTTATATATTACGATTATTTTATTACTAATTCATTTATATAAGCCTCTGTTGTTCCATTTAGGTATTCTAGCGCTAGTCAAATCACTACTTCATGTTTCTATACCCATACAAATTATTTATCTACTTAATATACGCTGAAATATATCGAGAGGTTCAAAAAAAAACAAAACAAAAAAAAAACTAGTCAAACAACCACAGATTCTATGTATCACCATAAATTGTTAAGCCAGTTTGCGGTATATATTGCTGATCACTAACATACGTGATTTACGGTTCTCAGAAAAATATGCCATACGGACGTAATGTATCTATGAGATGCTATTGCCATTTACTGTTAGTACACTTACTGATTAGGACTTAAGATGTATTTAATGAGAGATATGATGTATTTACATGAAGGTGCAATGTACTGTTTTTAAAATACTTATTTTTTATATTTACAAACATTATTTTTCTTTATTTGTAAAGTATATAATTCTTATTTTTGTAAAACGTCAATATTTTTGAATATATTCGTATTGAGTACTCTGCATAATTTTATTAATTAGTATTATTAAATTTAATTATTAATTGTTTGTATATAAATATATATGAAACGTGTTATATTAGTGTATATTATTTAAATAAAAATTGGAAAAACCATTAATTTTTATTTTGGAATGCAACGATACTGTATAATCTAAGCCATTTTAATTCGGAACTTGTCTATGACGGTCCTACAGCGGTAGGAAATCCAAAACCTTCAAATCCGTAGTAGATGCAATAAGTAAATGTAATTCATTGAAACTAGGTATAAATATTGCATTTTTAGAGTATTGATCATATACGCTTGAATCCTTGATTTATTTTTTTAAGTTCATACATATGTGCTAATAGATATGAATTTCGTTTTACTGGCGCAATACTAAGGTATGTGCGTACTTAGGGATCCAGGAATTTCTCAAACATATGTTCCGAATTAATTAAATGTTTTGCGTAGTGCGCAGTGTGTCGATATTTTAAGTGTTTCGTAAGTTGTAGTACGTCATAGTCTTTGCTACCATTATTGTCTACTAACGGATAATTATCATTTAATAATACTTTTATTTTTTACAAAATTGTGCTTCCAACTTTTCTAAATCCCATTAACCCTTTGGTACTTTATTTATTTACTGACTTAGCTCGGTGCGGTTTGGTTTTAATGTTTATTAAAGATCCATTGATTCATTTGTCGTATTAAAATAGCTGCCTCATAATAGTGTAACTGTGATGGTTTCTTTTCGTTAAACTTATAATTAGCTGCGACTACAAGTTTAAAACGCTGAATCTAAATGTTTCGATATTTTACATTTAGTAGATCTTAGGAGGAAAATACTATCGCTTACGGGATTATGATAGTGAACATTTAAATATTGATAAAAGTTGCTGAAACAATAATCAGAAAAGATATGTATTTTATAATTAGTTCAAACCCAGAATTATTGGAATTTACACTGTGATTACGTGAAGTTGAGATTTCAAACCAACTTTTATTTAATTAAAATACCTCAAAAATAGACAAAATGATAGGAAAATAAAATTAAACCGTAAGTATATAAATGATAGCGGGAATCTTTTGAATAATAGGAAACCAGAATCTGTGTCACGCACTTCCTAAAACTTTTTACAATAGCTTGTTGTGTTATAAAGACAACCTCGGCAGCATTAGAAGGACTTCAAAGTAAGACTGCGTACCGCAAACGTATTTGAATGTCCGGCTAGTAGGTACTACTGTCCTGGACAGCTGCGATTTTGGGTAGCAAAAAAGAAAGCCATTTGAGGACATAATGGCTGCTAATTTGTCACAATGATTCTTCTACAAAAGATTTCATTGCAGTTCTACACCAAGTAACTCATGCTTAGTGGAGGTCTTTTGGAGAACCAGACAAAATTGTGCAAATAGTAAAATTAATATCATCAGTAAGGTTCGTCGGTGGCAGACTATGCGTGCGTCGAAAGACAGATGATGTTCAGGTAATGCACCACAATAAAAACATTTAATGCGCCACAATAAAACGATACCTAAGAGGGGAGAAACAATTACATAAAGTCTGCAGATATTATATCGGTTCGCTCGACATTACCGTATTTTAGTAACAAATATTAGTGAAGCAATAATTCGTCAAAGTTATTGCTTAGCGACCAATGTTCGAAAATGTATTCAAATACCACGGTAAGAAATGGTGGCTGATCGTATATGAATCAACGGAGCCTCACTCCCACACTTAATAGCCAATACAATCGTGTACTAGTGAATCCATGATAGTAGCCACTTTACAAAGGTTTGAAATTTCGTCAACCCAAGTGTTCATGTTTGCAACTGATAGCGGGGCATGTTAGCCGCCTATACATTCCATAATATGTTGCGTCAACTGAACAGTGTTCGTCAAATTTTGCTAATGAATTCGGCAATTTTTCCAAAAACTGACCTCATATCCCAGAAGTCCCACGGCTAATTTTTACTCGATGGGAAACGTAGAAGCTGCGTTTTAATATTCTCAACGTTTCCACTTTGGTCCCTCAAGTTACAACTCGATACAAGTTGAATTTAATTAACAAACTACTTTCAATAACTACTAAGTAATAACAAGTGCCATCGTAACACTACAAAGGTATTAACGTTAGTTGAATCCTTGCAAACGCTAGACATTATACATAAAGGGCTACAAACTTCAAGGGACAAGTGTTAACACGTTTCCTTGTTTCAAGTACCATTACAATCTTATTATGCAATCCTTATATCGAACTGTCGCTTTCGTTATATAAAAATACTTTTTCACAGCCTGTCCCGACAGGTTTGTCAGCTAAACCCGCCCGCCTTAGCCAATCTGGTCCGTCCAACTCCTCCGCCGGTTGTCGGCCTATTAAGTGCGTTCAGACAAGAAAATAACGAAACCGTACCTTAAAGAATGCAAAAAAATAGGTATTAAAAAAATTAATAATACCTAACTTCATTGATGATTTACATATTGAATCCAAATATTTTATACTAAAACACGGAGATTTGTTGTTTCTTGTGACAACAGTATTTTAGTTTCGCGAATTACATATTTTCGTATGAAATCGATAATGGATTTGTTTATAAAAGTAATATGTTTATAATTAATATTATAAACAGAGTAATCTCTGTGGGCTTTTACAACTAGTATCAGTAGGTGCTGATTTTCTGTAGCAACTAATACTAGCAAATATGTTGACTTAAGCAGAGAAAATAGAAACTCTGGTGCGGCGTTAAATGCGAAATATTTCTCCTTCTAACAATAAGTGGGGGTATGAATTATATATTCTTATTTTCTGAACTACAAAATGATGATATCATCGAATTAATAAGTGTCTATCTACGACACAACGGAAAGTACTACGAGCAGAAGAAATGAACGGCGATGGGAAGCCCTCTATCTCCTGCAATAACCAATTTGTTTATGGAAGTATTTGAAGAAAAGGCCATAAGCTCGAGCGAAACGAAACCGAAGTACTGGCTACGATACGTCGACAATACGTTTGTAATATGGCAACATGGAGAAGAAAAATTACAATTCTTGGAACATTAGCCATTAAATTCATCACGGAGAAAGAAGAAAATGGAAATTTGCCTTTCCGGGATAGTGGTGATGAAAACGGAAGAGGGAATACTACAACACGCAGTATTTAAAAGAAGACACACAGCGATAGATATCTACATGCGAGATCTTGAGAGCGGGGGGAAAATACGCACGTGGTTATAATAGGTTTATTGCAAGAAGATAATAACAAATGTAACATTAAACAACATCGTGAATACAAAGAGTGTACAAGGTACGTTGAGGTGTGTGACCAAAACGCTAGAGAGCGATGCTCCTAGTGAACACAGTTTATATAACCTTATACTGCTCTTTGTGTTGCATACCTACCAATATTTTGAGATATTTCAACAGATCTCACCATCAGCCGAGGCAGAAGACGACCGTAATTAAAACTTTACTATCGAGAGCCGAAACCATCGGTGATGAACTACATGTAACCATTAAGAAGATACATTTGGAGAAAGCACTGAAGAAGAATGGTTACACTGACATTCACGTAAGAAGAGCCACTCGGATAAAGATGCCTCTAAAGACGACTACAGAGAGATCACAGAGAGGCGTGTTTACTATACGTATGAGGAGTCACCAAAAAAGTAGGAAGCACGACATATAAGTACGTTTTGGGACTGCAAAGTCAATCTAGCAGTATCTACCGGCTGCTAAGGACAGGAGAGACAAAAATCGTGCAGAACGTATTAACAAGATAACATGTCAATGCGGGCAATGCTACACCGGACAAACAGGAAGAGTTACCGCGGTAAGAATAAAGGAACGCGAGTGTGATGCAAGATTTAAAAGAATCGAGTAATTAACAGTGGCATAACATATTCACGAGACTGGATATAAAATGGACTTCAACAAGGTAAAAGTGATAGGCCACCACCAAGAACTACTACTACTAGATAGAAAAGACCATCAACAGAGAAGAACTACGCAAAACTGTCACGTTCAGTGGAGCGGAAACTTCACGGTCGAATGCACCAACGGCGTATATATGAAGAATATCGGATAACGGAAAATCAGTTCAGTTATCCTGAAGAAGCCGACAGCATGAGCGGCGAAACGCTGAGCGAAAGTTTTAATACACGGTGAAATCCGGAAGAAAAACTGCACCTTTCGGTATATAAATAAGCATAAACTAAAGAATTGTAAAAGATTTATGGAGCACCAACACCAATAAAATAAACTCACCTAAAATATTTTGGTGGGACTACTTATACCAGAATTCAATAGGTACTGATTTGTTTATTTTGCATCGAATATCCTACATATTAGATTTCTCAATTCCACAAAACATTTTAAGTTGAACTTATGTAGTTTTTGAATTTTTTAAAGTAAAAAATTACGCCCAGCCTATACCTACCCATACTTTATAATGCGCTTTTGGAATTTTGTAGTATAGGCTTCAAAGTGTTAACGTAACATACAAATGGGTTTGCTCTTTTTATATCATTACAGTTTACAGTTATCAACATTTTTGGATGCAGTATTTGGTATTGCTTGCTGTTTGAAGAATGGAATTCTTTACATTTGAAATTTTGAGCAATGCTACAGATGATAAATACGAAATATGCACACGACTACCAAAGACAGCAAAAACAACACTAATTTTCCAAATTAGTGGATATATGGCAACTTCTAATTCGGTGCAAGCAAAGTGTGTAGCGATGTGGAGCAACCAACAAATATATTATTGAAATAATTACCGAAATTTGCATGATGTTGCTCTATATTGCTCTATTATGTCTAGTAACTATTGTTGGACAATTAATTACCGGGTTAATTGCTCGTAAGCACTTTTACATAAAATTCGGGCAATTTTAACATTTGTGTACATGATAAAAATTACCACCAAGCAACATTTAAATATTTTGAATAAAATATTTTGAGGAATTTACGAAAAAAAATAAGACTCAATTATATGGTAATTGTTGCCAAATTTACCGCGTATTATTAACAAAAGTTTATTTTCTATGGTTTATATGCATCCATAATTGTAAAAGTAATAATACAGAAACTAACAAAATAGAAAAGAATAAGGAAAAATTAAGGAGAACGTAAAACGAAAATAATTTTTCCTAGCCAACTTTGCACTACTAACATTGTTATTGCTGCATATGATTTCTTCTTTCATTTAATTTCATGGGGTACCGTTGGGTTCGTTTTTCTATTATATAAAAAAACTTGAAATATACAAGCTTGGTCATTTAAAATAAGAAAATCAGCATCACTTCCGGTGACGGCGATTTTGTCGGCAACACCGAAAGTTAATATCCGAAAAGTAAAAATCGGCATGTTCATATTAAAAATCTAGTACGTGGATGGAAAATAATTGGTTCTCTGAGTAATTTAGAGAAAAAGCTTTCAAATAAAAAATATTCGAAGTTTTGCACAGCACAAAATTATGATTTAGTTTACAAACCGTATAGTGCAGCAGCGCATGATACAAATTTGTTTTTTAATATTCTGTATATTATTTTTGGATATTTTTTATCGACATTCGTCATATTTATTGGGCTTCGTATTTAAGATAATTGACAGAGATTTTTGAAAAATAACCGGTTCTTTAATCGCGGATATTTTAAATACCTTACAAACTAGAGCTGTGATTTAAATTTTATTCCATTGATTATTTCTTGGATGTTTCGATAAAACAACGAAATCGTTGTTATCTGTGATTCATGCTATTTCACTTTTTTTTCAGCAACTAATAGAGAAGTTGTATTTTTTTATGTTCATGTCCTTATGTCTAAATGTGTAATTTATTGCATACGTTTATTTTAATAGACGTTGAAATCAATTCGGAACTGAACACGCAAAGGAAATTGGCGTTCCAACAACCGTAGAATTAGTTTGGTATTATCTCCAAGACACCGAATTATTTCTGAATTCATCCAAGAACGGTGAAATCAGTTCCTGTTTCTAAGCAAGAACAGAAGGAACTAGAACCTTCTTAACGCATTCCTTTGAAACAATTCATTACCGATTCAAGAATGGTGAAAGGTGTATCTCTGTTGGAACAAACTTAACATCTTTAACGAAGCAAAACCTTGTAAGTAGCAGAGGTGGGTTGCTAAATAGCAAATGCTAATTTTTAACAGTTAAACACAAATAGCAATTAGGCAAAATAGAGAATAGCTGCTGAAATGAGCAGTCGATAACGATTTTTTTATTGACAACACATTACTCTTTATTAGGTTAATTGATTATTTCATATACAATATATGGTAATAACCAAATCTGCTGTTTTGAAATAGCAGTAGCAGTAGCAATTGCTACACTAAATTTCGGGTATTTCGTCGAAGTCCTCTATGTTTTTAAACGAAAAACTTATCTTCATAATTAATATTTAATTTACTAAAAAAGAATACATTTTAGGCATAAAAAAAATTTAGAAACGCTTCTCTATTAGAATCTAAAAAAATATACAGTATGTTTCAATTAAAAAATTTATTTCGATTTAAACGTTTAAGATATCGGACGGATAGTGAAATTTCACAAAATCTCATATTATCTCAATTATTTTGAAAAACTAAAAAAGATGGGGATTAGATGGATGAAGGAAACGTTGATGAAGGTTGACCTAAATTAAAAGGAGGTCTCCTAAGGCGTAATAATATACCGGACTGTGTGCAGCGTATACTTGGGCATAAATTTATGTTGCGAAAAACATTCCCGAATTGTTTTTATCTGAAAACTTTTTCTAAATTGCCCAAGAATAGCGAAAAGAAAATCGTTTGTAAAAACAATTAGTAATATTTAGTGCTTTCCAGGCGATTATCTAATTGAGCCAAACTGGCTTAATTATTCTTGATCCAACCAGCTGCTCTTTTACTGTTCGTGGAGCATAAGATAACCTGACTGATGAGATGTAACGAAAAGATTAACGCAACTTAATCTTCAGTAAAATCTTCATTTTCTGTGTCTGCTAAATGTATTCTTCTGGATCATGTTTTGTAACAGATGATAAAAGATGATAAGAAGCTACTGTAACAATTATCAAAATATAAAATGTACATACAATAAACAAATTGGCATTCAAATGTAGGAAACCACGGATCACATCGGGGCAAAGTGATGAAAAGCGACACCTTGATCTGAGTTACTTTAGGATTACTTAATCAGTTTCATAGAAGGCATTAATTACTCAATATTGGTGCTTAAAATTGGTAATATTCAAGTCCGTGCATTGGTGTTGTTGTCACTGTTATAACAACAAAGATCATTTCGTAATCGATAAATTGTAAATTAAATGATGTTGCCTCCTCAACATTCGCAAAGCCTTTGGCCATATTTATTACACTTTATCCTCTAAATTGAACAAAATCCTTAACAGAAAATTAGCAGATACAAATCACCTGTTGACCATAAGCACGTGAACAAACAATAAATTGTAGATTAGGAAAACAGGCAGCATTATTACTTATAATTTTGTTGACAGGTGGTAATTGATCAAGTGCATCATTTTAGAGAAAACAAACCTTCTATCAATTGTAATTGCCTAAAAGTGATTATAAAATTCAAGAAACATGACTACTTAACAGTGCGATAAATTAATGCAACACCAAGAAACTAAAAAGATAGATAAGATAAGAAATTTAATTTACTTGAAAGGAACATAATTCAACGTACATTTTCAGATAAAATGAAGTTCCTCGAATATGATTGGGAACATTATACATGTTAAGTAAGTTGAAGTTATAGAACGCTGGAAAATTAGTTTCTTTAAGTGGATTATTTTGGAAAAGTTACTTAAATTACTTATAATGCGCCAGGCGATGGTAAAACAATTACCATTAAAACTACTTTAAGAGCGATGATTCGTTCACGAATCTAAAAGTTTTTAAGTATTTACACAACTTCATTGGAGCAATTTCTAGAAGCATCTGAGATCTCTGAAGGGAAGCAGCGCCCTGTAGTGGTCTCATTCAGCATTGTACCCTAGCGACCGGCGCAAACGTCGCGGCGCTTTACTAATCGATATAACAGTCTGACACAAGTCTGTATAACATACATTGAACAACTCAACCACCAATAACCGTGTTATATATTATGAAAACATACAAGTGCGGAGCCAACCGTCGGCAAACAATAGTGTTTTTAGCCTTTTTTTGAACATTTTTTAAAAGGTGGCAGCCAGTAAAAATGGAGACTGTGGTGCGCCGGCAATAAAAGGAGGACTATGAACGAGCAATAACTTTTAATTCCAAAACATGATATGTGTACGTCATTATAGCGAATTATGGGACCGAATCCAGATTAAAATGTAATGATAATTATGACCAACTAATGTTTTGTGTGACTCCCAATGTGCGTGCTCCAAACAACAACTCAAAATTATGATTATTACTTCCAAAGATTTATGAACAAATAAAATAAGGAGGTGAAGGACGAAAGATGTGTGTATGTTATGGTTATGGTGTAGTTAATACAGAAACACATGACTTACAAGCATTCCCCACATCGTTGTAACATAAATACCATAACAATTTATCGTCCAGAGAAGCCGGCAAAAGTTTGAATGTATTTTGAGGTTATCAGAAAATTTGACAGTTGGCTGTAAAGGTAAGGTTATCTTGGATATTTTCTAACTAGATTTAACATTGAATAAAAAGGAGGAAACTTATAGTATAAGCCGCTTTGTTTATATTTTTATTAATAAAAATTAATTTGCGAACCCATACCTACCTTACCATATAATAAAATGATGTTGCAAAAATGTTTAAAATTTAAATGGATTTTAAGCTAATTCCAATTATCCACAACGCACAATACTTCCAATTTTATTTCATAATAACAATATAGACACTTTTGTGACATTACTAACTTTCTTTTAGATTATTATTATGGCTTAAGTTAAAACTTTAGACTTTGAATATAATGTTGAATGAATATAGACAGACAATACAGACACGTGTACATTCTAGCTCCCAAGTACAAATTTATCAGTCGTAAAGTAAGATATGGATGTGCTTGAAGGCGTTTTTCATCTCTTATAGCAGTTTCATATTTTACAGTATTTTACGACACTGGGGTAAGAAGTTCTGGTTTATGTAGCACTCTGTCTAGCTTATTCTGTCACAAAGTGCATTCATGTTTACAGAGGTGCGTGCCACAATAACACAGAATAAGTTTTTCTTTAGTAACATCTTTAGCAATTTGTAAATAGTATAATTCGTATAACAGATGCTCGCATAAACCCCCACTGATAATTTAATTCTGCTTAAATGTAACCAACGCAATGGGTAGAGTATTATCCATTATTATATCGCATATATTATTGAGGCAGCAGTTATTAAATTATATTAAATGAAACCTTATACACCTTTAGAACTAAATAATAAGGTTTCACGCCTTTTATATTTATAGATTATTTTACTACAACGCACGTGATAGGGTCCCAAAATTGTGTGTTTGTAAAAACAAACCTTATACATAATATACACCTTTTCAGAGATTCTTTCATTATGTATTATGCTTATATTAGAAACTTATTAACTATGTACATAACAACAAATATATTTAAATTTGCTTAACAGTAAATAAATAATATATGTTGCAAAAACTAGTGAGAACAATAATGTATTGTTGTGTTTGATGTCTGATTCGAAAAACACAAGAAAAATTAGTTAAGATTCATATTAACTAATATTAAAATTGTGCAAGATATAGCACTGATCATTATTTATTTTAAAAATAAAATTGAAAAGAAATTCCTACTAATTTGTGAAGGGTTCATTCATTATATTAGCGACTTTTAGGTTCAAAAACTTAGCTCTTATGTTATCCAAACACACATATTATACCAAGAGTTTTTTCTGTTGATTTTAAAACACGTTAACGTTTCTATCCTATAGTTTGAAGTAAATTTTCACGTATCAACACAGTTCTGGCCCATCTTTAAATTTATGCTGGGTAATGTGTTGAAGGGACCAATCACTGATATAACCTGCATAAGCTTGCAGAAACGAGTGCGCAGTCATTGGCGGCGATGATATATTTCGAAAGCGGTCGGACATATTCCAGGTCGGGATTCATACGCGTGCGGTTAGTATGTGTATGAATGACGCGTGCGATTGATGATGGTGAATCGACGGCGTACTTTGTTATGTTCCACGAGTGCTAATAGTTTTCTTAACCGATTTCCGACATTAGAAAACACTGGCACTATTATTAATTGTATTGTTTGCAATATCAACATTTTACCGTGCAGTATTTTTGTTTGTGAAAGACATGTTAATAGCAAACAGGACCTGTTAAATGAAGAATTTCGAAAGTCTTGGGGGAAATACATTCCGGAATGGAGATTGCCAACAAGAGGTCAATTACAGTTTAATTTACCGCGGGTGAAAAACACGATTACGAATCAAATCAAGGCAGAGTTAAAAAATAAAAAAAATATGGCTGACGGCGGATCGAACAACGGATGCAAGAAAGAATTGTATTTTAAATGTGATAGTAAAAACTATAATAAATACCTTTGGGAAGTTCAATATATCGGTAACCCAATTTGTAATGTTGGTTACAGATGAGGGTTTAAACATGGGTAAAGCTGGAAAGTTACTAAAACCATCTCATCCTCAATTGCTTCATGTAACCTGTTTGCTCCATCATCTTGTAGCTGAATTTATTGGAAACAACTATCCAAAAGTACATCAATTAGTAATAAGTTTCTACCAAAAAAGTTTTTATTAAATCTCCGACACGTCTCCGATTCGTGCGTTTAAACAGGCTTGTTGGGGCCAGCCGCTGGTTTCAGATACCAAAATCCATACTCAAATACAGCAAATTTCCGAAAATTATTCAATTCTTTTAGATACTATTTCCAAATTAGGGAACACCAAGCTTTCATTATATGAAGCGCTAAATACAGTAGGTGACCTCAAAGCCTCGTTAGGAAATCTAACAGAAAATGTAAGAAGGTTAATAACCGGTAAATTATGTGCGGTTATAAATAAGAATTCCGATTTTCAAATTATAGTGCGTTATAGACAAGAGTTCAAGTGAAAACCAAGAGTGCGAAGGTAATGCGAACGACCTTTATAAATTCGCCAACATCACATCATTAGACGCAGAACGCTCATTTCCCAATTACATCAACATATTTTCATCTCGCCGTAGGAGTATGGCTGAGTCATCAATGGAAGCCGTGCTAATGGTATAATAACAACAATAATACATAATACAAACAACAACACGATCAAACTAAAATACTAAGTAATTACATTATACAATTATTACATTACATTATTTTCAATAGTGATAGTCACCGAGCCGTACGCTACTGCAAAAGCACTCGTCACTGCAGGCTTAGTTCGGAGATATTTTATGCAAAATACATACTGCACCAACACCACCTTTAACTCGATCGTACTCGATCGAAATTTAATGGGCCGAATTGATCACTCTTATTTCAGTTAAAGTAGTTAAAGTATTAAAAGTTGGGTTTAGTTTTATTTCAGCTTGTGTTAACGTTCTATTTGAGAATAATCACAATATAGTCTTTAGAAAAATAAAAACTTGATCATAATTTGGAACATTTATATTTTCAAAATTTTTTCAAAATGAGAAAGTTGAAGTTAGTGAAGATATACCCATTACCTATTTTTAATAGTTCTCAAGACACTAACGATTCTGTAATGTTTATTTGAAAGATCGCGCTGTTTGACAACTACCTGATACCTATCGATACTAGATATTCAGATGATATAATATCATTTAATAATTTTATGGCACAGTATTGTAGATATGTGCAATTTAAAGATAGAACCATTGTTATGTCGAGCCGAAGCTGAGGTTCCAACCTGGAAACCAGGAATACAGTGTTATTGACGACCGTGGGAGCCTACGTAACAAATGTACAGGATGTTCGACGAAAAATAAAATTCTTACCGGAGCATTGCAAAAATTATTTTTCGAAGATATTTCGAAAACAGTTGACTGCGTGTGCAAAGTGACCGTACACTCTCCAGGAAGAACCAAATATGTTCTGATATACAGGATGTTCTGTTTAAAAGAACAAACTTTGATATACGTATCACTTTTTTGGCTTACCCTATATATCTCAAAATAACTTTAGGTTTTGCTACCAATATGTATCCACAGTTTTCTCATAGGAGTTTCTTGCTGTTATCAATAGTAAAAGTGCTATCAAAGAATCCCCCACTATGTATGAGCTTTTAAAATGGTGCATTATCCTCATTAGAATAATATTATTCAGTCGTAATTTCTTTAGTTTGAGTCGGTAAAAATAAATGTTTACATTGCTTTGATCCCGTAATTACCTGTAGAGTTATAGTACAATCAAACTTTCATTCATTCATTGAGATGCTTCTGTTATAAAAGTAAATCCTTTATTTCGTTTTCCCTCGCGTCATCGATCGATTATGAGGACAGTGTATTGCTTTGTTTTTATTGCCACGCCATCTTTCGCTTACGACAGTTTTCGTTGTCATCTGTTCTACATAAATCCCAGATGATTTACGGTTGATGGCTTTTTTTATGAAGATTGTAGTTGCCAATGTCGTAGCGTTTACGAATAAAATCATGATTTCTATCGATTTATAGATATCGAGGATGTGTAAATACCGGTTGTTCTACGAATACCATTTTAGGGGTTTATCGCATGCAGTTTGTAAATAATAAAATGACCTCCACGAATTTACCCAGGTAACATTTCTGCTTGTAAGCTTCGCTTTTAATGGATAATGACAATAAATATTTTGATCGTTTTGCTTTTTAAAGAAATTCAAAATTTGGGAGTTGTTACGAATCTGTCTGCTTCTGTATACCTGTTGTTTTTTTTTTTAACGCCTTTCGATTAATTCCTTCTGAGCAATTTAGAAAAAGCTTTTCAAATAAAAAATCTGAGACAAGCTCTGCACAGTACTAAATTATACTCAAATACATAGGGTGTTCAATTTTCACTGTAAACGATACAAGTTTGGTTTTTAAAGTGGTACATCGTGTACGTTTTGGGCAGTTTTTCTTCAATTCATGTCAACTTTCTTTAACGTACTTAAACTGCTTCAAACAAATACACATTGGTTAAACGAATACAGAAGAAGATTTAATTCGAAACAAAATTTTAATATTAAATATTAAAATATGAATCAATATAATTTTGCTCTAATGCATTGTAGAAGTTGTAAGAGATGATAATCTGGTATGTTTTTTTGTACTCCATTAGCATAGATGAGAAGATTTAAGGGCTTGTTGTTTGAAATTCAAGCATCTTGAACATTCGATAATTTACATTCCAGCGTAATGGAAACAAATTTGTTTGAAGGGTTTCATCCACATTGAGCTATACGTTTTTCCATAACTGTTGAATAAGGTCCGATGGTTCAGCGTGTTGATCTATTGGCCGAATAAGGGGGATACAGTTTGGTGGTAGAACCATGCTCTTGTTTTCAGTACATTGTTGTTCTACATCGGCATATCCAGGTGCATGATCCAAAGTAATCAATGCTTTTAAACAAATCCAAACTTTCATTTTCCTTTTAACTTCAGGTACAAAAAATAATAGAAGCATTTACGAAAAACATCCATTGTAACCCATTCTTTATTTTGGCCCATATACCCGGCGGGATGATTTGGACTCCTCTTACATGTCCTAGGTTTATTTGTCCTCCGTGCCGGAGATATTGGCACAGTGTATGAAAATAAATCTGTTCTTACTTACTTTGCGACCTGGTTTGTCGCTTCGGTATGAGAAAGTTTTGTTTGGAAGGACCCCCGTCAACATTGTAGAACTAATGAAGTGTTAAATCCATTTCTGTAATTTTCATTAAAATGTTTGTTGAAGCGACTGAGAGTTAACGAATACTGTACGTTTTGAATTTGTCCAACCATTTTTGTAATATCTCATTCACAGATATTAATGCTGCACCCTATGTTGTAGAAATCAAGTCATGTCAAAACACAGTTTGATAGTTTTTCTTTGCCCGGGGTCGCTAGCTGTTAATGCGACACCGTGCGATTTAGCAATTCCTGTCACGCTTTGTCTTCTTTCAAGTTTACTAATAATTTCACATTTATTCTAGAGCAACAATGTAATGCGTTTTCGTTTTGCCATGACTGAATTAAAGGATACGTACTGCACAGGCTACATTCGTCGAAACGCTTTATATTACAGTCACTTCTGAAATTACAAAAAGTCATATAACATTCTTTAGAGCTGCAATTAAGATATAAATTGAAATCGTGTATACAAGTTATATAACCAATTTCCTGATTCTCAGAAGTTTTTGACTTTTGTCCGCGATAAACGTGGCAGTTCTCGCTACATATTCCTCTGTAACTGATACTGCAGTTTCCCTTCTTAATAAAAAAATTAAAAATAAATTGACTTCCAGTCCAGACGGTATTCCCAGCTTGTTGGTGAGAGATTGTAGGGCTACTCTGCCACAGCCTTTAACAATTATTTTAATCTATTTTTTAACTACCACTGTTTTGCTAACTGTAGACTAATATCTCTTTTAGATAATGTGTCATAAAACATTATGCTACTCCCGATCAACATAGCTTTATGGAAAAAAATTAACTAGATGGAACGCAATTTTCTCCTACATAAGTTTGAAACAGGGTTACCATAAAAGCGTCGTTAACTTAATAATATCTATAAAGTTTGTATACAACATTATGAATAATAAAATCGATTCGGCTTACCTGCTATCACAGTTGAATGTACTGGTATGTGAACTCTACCCGTTTAACTCCAACATTTTATACCCCAACAACCAATACAACGTATCATTCTCCACTATTAGTTATCACCCGAAATTTTAATGCAATTTATTGATTTCGAGATATAAATTATGATTCTCAAAATGAAATTATCGACATTGCTAAAATACACTTGTAATAATTCTTAGTTAATGTTTAGTTATTATTGTCAATGTTGTAGTGTTTTACAAGTTGTTTGCAACGATGTTTGGGGTTTTAACTTAATTTTTTACCTTTATTTTGGTTTCATTGCGTGTGTTGCATCCAGATTTAGTAGAAACACCTTTTTAGTTCACTAATTGTAGCCTTAACAACGACAACCGCGCCGGCAGCAAATGCATTTAATTGGTTTATAACGGTGACATTCCTAATGTGGTTAAAGTCGGTCATATTTTTTGATTACAAAGGCGGGAATGTGTACGTACACTACATGCTCTGGGCATAAGCCTACGCTAGGAGGCTCTAACGATTTGCATTCTAATGAATCGACGCGAAATTCTCCGCTTTAATTTGAAACTTTCTAATCGAAATAATTAACTTTTAATCAAAAAAAAATGTAGTAATTATAGTCATCTACCTTGTATGAATTTAGATTTTGCGATTCCATTCAGGTTACGTCTATTTTTGATGATTTGGTAGACTATGCAGGGCGAATTGGTTCTTCCCGTGATAATAAAGTGATCGAATGAATTGTAGGAAAGTATCACGATTCTCCGTAGTTCTTTGAAGTAATTTAGAAATATTCTTCCCAACCCCCCATTACTTTTTTCTGAATATAATCAAAAATTAAATATTGTTAAACAGAACAACCAAATGGCAGTTACAATGATTTTAAAGTACCGGTAGATAAATTTTCTTTAAAAATATATTGTATATTTTGGACATCTTTGGATATGATAGACATCAAGAGATATTTGGGATAATAGTTTCTGAATAGTTTTTGAATCACATGTTAATCCATTGGCTGAATAAGGGGGGCACAATTTGGTGGTAGAAACATGCTCTTGTCTTCAATACATAGTTGTTCTATATCGACATATCCAGGTGCCTTATCCAAAACAAATTCATCGAATGAATTGCAGGAAAGTACCGCGATTCTCTTTAAAGAAGTTCTACAGTTCTTTGAAGTAATTTAAAAATATTCTTCCCAAATTTCCATGTACCGCCAATTACTTTTTTCGGTATGTTCGGTCAGAAATTAAATAAATAAAACAACCAAATAGCAGTTGCAACGATTTTAAAGGACGGGTAGACAAATTTTCTTCAAGTTCATATCGTTTATTAGGACCAAAATTAACAACCACAGTTTTATTTTCATTTATTTTACTTTATTCTTTAGTTTATTTTTCAGCATCCAATATTGAAATTTACGCAACATTTTAATAGTTAAATTTATGCTTTCTTGAGATGTCGAAGTGTAATCAGAGTAATAGTGTCGTCAGCATAAAATATCAAACTGACAGTCATGCTGTAAAAAGTTACATAAAATATATAAAAATAATGAATAATGTCCAAGCTCCGAGACTTGAGGAATCTCTATTGTGCTAGCGCACACATCTGATATTGTTTTATTTCCTCCAAGATGCTGAATACGATTGCTTAAGTAGAACCGGAATAATTCTAGGAAATTACTCTAACCTCGTACCTTGATAGTTTTTCCAGAAGTAATAAATGATTTACACAGTCGAAACCCTCAGACGTATATACAAAAAGTCCAAAATGGACCAATTTTTTTTTTGTCACTCACACTCGAAGTTGCTTCATTAACAAATTCCACTAATGCTGTATCGTTATTAAAGATAGAGAAAATATATTTTGTCCGGCGAACTTCCTAACTTGCTGAATAGTGCGGCACCAAGTTATGAAAAATGACGATCTTAGTCGTATAACTGTATGCTGGTCTACTCAGCAAGTGTGTCGAATAAAATATGTTTCCACTATGACTAATCATTACTATTAGTTTGCCTAAAATCGTGCTGAAATGAATCCAATACACTGGTAGTTGTTAAAAAATTTACTTGTAAGCGTTTATTTATAGCATTTTCATAAATTATTGTAAAAGCAGACGACAAAATTTGCCAAAATACTCAGATTGCCAAGCTTGAATAACGGTTTGACATATCTAATATTTAGTTTTTCAGAAAAAACACTGCTAGAAAAAGCAAAATTAACAAGAAACGCTATAAAGTAATTAATATATTGCAAAAGTGTATTACATCCCATTCATAGGTGCCGTACAGTGTCTGAAATTTCTTGTTTTGTAACTGGACTGGAAGAAAAAATTGTCGATAAAACTTACTTTATTATGCGGAATTTAGTTTATCACCTGAGTATACCTCCAATTAAAGACAAACGCTCTTTTAATTCTAAAACGTCATCTGAAATTCACTTCATATTGCTTTTAGGCACACTGTCGACTTTAAATTTTTTTAAGGAAAATCATTTTTAAAATAATCCGAAAAAATGGAAAATAAAACTATCAAAAGTCTGACTAGAACAATAGCATGAATATATATCTGACCTCATCTCTCCTGATTAACTAAGTTTTAAATTTTTAATTGATGTTTCGCTTAAAAATATATTTAGTTGTCTGCTTTTTATTTTCTAACGGGACTTATACAAACCCACCACAGTGGTCCGATACATTGCCGTTTACAGTAATGTTGCCAACACATATACTCGATTTTAGACAAAGGTCTCGATTGATGTATACAAGACCAATACATTTCAATAAGTCTGTAAATATGTTTTGTCTTGGATAAAAAAATTTAATTGAAATCTTCCCTAATTATTTTTTTTTTATTAATATAAGCCAGGCTGTCGGTCATGCTGGCAAACACAGACAGAAAATGATGAAAATGAACGTAATATTATGTAAAACAGGAATAGTTTACAATTTCAGCAGTGTTCAAGTGCTTTTCCTTACGTTTATTTACATACTTTTTATTGACATATCGTATGAAAACTTATACTTGTAATTCGGAAATGGGTGTAAATCTGGATGCCAATGTTAGTATTCTGCTAAACGAATTTCCTAGAAATTAATTTTTAGGCTTTAATTTCCTTGAGAACCCTTTTCCAATAAACAATCCTTTATTGGTGTAATTATCCTCTACCGTATTATTACCTATAATGTAGCTATCGTAAACTGAGGACGTAAACATCTTAAACACCACATATGTTGAATATCGTAAACATAAGTTATTCTCAAGGATAATAAACAAACGCGGTAACGATGGCCGTAATAATTAGCGAATTTTATTAAAATTCCGTGTGAAGACCCATCTCATTAATGGAACACTTTACCCGCTATTAATATTTTTTTCGATCGTTTTTGATACATTCGACCATACCTGGAATGGGAGGAGATTGTTGTATTTTACAAAATTGATCTGCTTAATTAGGCCCGAAATCTGGGAACCTGTCCCACCGGACTTATTGGTAGCCTTACAGACAACTTTGTAGATTTTTATCTCAGATAAAATAGCATTAAGATAACCAAATAGGTATATAACAAAAAGTATGCTTATATACATATGTATGTGTATGTGTAGCTGTGATTGGATTATTATGTATTACAATATTCCTATTGATATCCAACGTATATACAATGTAATTACAAATTGAAATTCTTAAATTGATTGCCGTCGAGATAAAAGCGTGTTTGACTCTTTGTTTTTAAAGTGTAATTTTCAGTCTTTGACTATCTGAAGAACGGTACATTGTGTATAATATATAGGAAATCTACATAACTAAAAGGGGGATATATGCACTTTTGATATTTTTCATTTTTGTAAAATAATGTTTCTTAGTATAAAAAATGCTTATAGCACTTATAAACATGTAAAGGAAAAACAATTCAACAAAAGAAAAGTAAATAAGGTCCGTCTAGCGCGTGTATGCTGAGGTGTTAGAGGTAATCGCAATAAAGGCCGGCAGCTATATTCGCGCACTATTCGCACTATTCATACCGTAATAATGGTCTAAGACTGATAGTGTTCCATCAATGCTGCGCTAAAAATATTAACGACTGAAGCCGGTGTTGCACAACCAAGCGCTTCAAAAGAAAATCTTCTCGGGGGTTGGTCCTTCTGGGAGCGCCTGGATCTGCTCTATGTGCTTTGCCTTAATTTGCAATCCACGAGCTACCAACATTGTAATGCAGTAGAATGATTACGATTAAGTCTACGGGCAATTTCTTAGAAACTAACACCGCTTTCATGCAGACCAATAATCAGGCCACGTTCGAAGAGGGTTAATTGTTTATAGGGCGCACGTTCTTGTCTGCAAAACATACTGCGCGTAATATTTGGATCTTGTAAGTGCTGGAAAACAAACTAGACCAATGCAATATGAAAAACAATCGTTTAAGTTTTTAATTGCAACCATTGTAGTGTCTATTAATATAACAATTTTTACGGCGTGGGTCATGACAAGCAGAATAAACTGAGCTGGTACATCTTGAGTAAAGTTCATACTAACCTATGACACTGTTCACAACTGTTCATTGTAGAACAAAAAATCAAATATCTATAAAGATTTAATAAATACAGTTTCTCTAAAATTGTTTCTCTTAAATTCTAGTTCTATTTGTTCTACCTGTTTCAACTGACGTTGTATAGTGTACAAACTGAAATTGGTTAATTATTCCAATTTTCTTTTACGTATAACCCAGTAGAGGTATAAAGATATAGGTGCCTAATTGTTCTTTAAAAACCTTTATTTTCGGAATCAACATGTTTTTATATATATATATATATATATGTGGGGAGCGGTTCAATGAGATTAGTAGAAGATGGAATGTGTATACTTGATTGATCTTACGAAAACGGTTATACATGCGTAAACTGCTAGTGTTTTTACTGGTGATTAATACGCGGTTAATAAAGAACAGACTGAATAACATGTTTTTGTAAGAAAATTTTATTGTTCTGAAATGAATAATAAGAAAATTGCAATGCTTACTAATTTTCATTAAAGATATACGTTTGTACCCTAAAGCACGCTGTTGTGATTCTGTGTGAAACCAAATAGTTTACGTCTAAGTTTCAGAAAGGGTATTTAACAATTCAATACGGAAGCAATTTATACCACGTAGCTTTTTGGCACTTTGAAACCGTAAACTATTTGGTTTCACGTAGAGAGAGCCTACTGTGTATTTTAGGTTGAGATCCACTGTAGCCTTATTATTCGTTTCATAATAATACCACTTAAAACTTTATGTTACAGTCTCTCAAAATTAAAAAAAATATATATAAGCGTGTTATACCTAAAACAATGATTAATTAATTTTTTTTTAATAAAAAAGTACCAACAGAAACTACTCGTTGGACCAATATTAGTGAATGTGGAAATAATAGCCCGTTAATTGGTGTTTACCCATAAAGCCCTGCGCTTCACTACTCAATCTCTGGCTGGTTACAATTAGAGTAACGGGCGTGACAGGAGTAAATACACATAAGGGAGGAGACAGCGTTTCACCGACCGTATCTTGGCTGGTTGAATCCTTTTTGGCCTATGTCCCGAAGGGCCGGTAGTTGTTACACTTGGGCGACCTAGGCTTCAACGGACCGATAGTTGTCACCTTGTTCTGCCTAAACCCTGGCAGACAAGATGTGAGGTAGGTTCCGAGAGATCGTTACCGACCAACATCCATCAAAGGTTGAGAAGGGAACTTTTCTAACATGATGAGCATGGGAGAAACAGGGCCCAACCGGAGCGACCAAGCGGTCTCCTTGCAGTGAGTGTGAGACTCGTATGGGCAATTGCTGCTTGGTCGGTGAGAACCGGCTGAAAGCTAACGCGGGTCAATAATTTTCCCTCATGTGGGGTTGGCACCAATTATTTTAATCACCTCATGCAAGTCTACATATAGAAATTCGCCACATTTCCTGTGTTTTGGGTTTATCCTTTGGATTGCCTAGAACGTCTACGGACGTCTGTGCCCTAGAAACTTTCAACATTCTATGAAAAGGAAGTTTCTCAAATTTATCATAGCTTTCCACCAGAAGTAAAGTCGTGGAATTGTTTGGATAACGATCGACGTCAAAGAACACATAGCTAATTACCGCTATGGAAGGATGGACTCGTCGGGTATGACACAGCCCCCAAACCGAACCGGGCATCGTACAAGATAATCTCAAGTTAGTTAAGAACGTAACTTCGCAGCGAGAATTACACGCTTACGAAACCATTTATATGTACATTTTGTGTTACAGGCAAGAACTTTTTCTTTTAGCTTCGTATATTTCGCATGCTTTAGGGTATATCTTTTAAAGCAGGGATAAAACAAGGTATGTTAGAATTAAAATCGTTTTTTCACATCATTTGGTCATACGGTTGATAATGAGAATCCAGGAATTCCCGAAACAATCGTTCCGAGTTAATGAATTTTGCGATGAAGAGTGTGCCGATACTTTAGGGTTTATCGCTTGCTTATACATGCAGCTTTAATAAGAAGACTTCTTCGCTTGCATTAGTGACGTGTGTAATGTTTTTATATTTTATTGGATTCTGTTCTTAATCGCAATCTTCTCGTGGATTATTCATGTGTCTTTGAGTAGTATTGGTGGCGTATATCGTAGGCGCGTCGCTAGTTCGGAATCAGCTTTTCGACACGATTAGGGAACACCCAAACACAAAGTACGCAACCGCGCTGTCTGTGCAGCGTATATGCTGTCCGTATGAACTTGTGTCGGTATACGTTCCCTGCCCCTCACGTTTCGGATTTCCCCGCGACAACCATTCTCCGACAGCCAACGATGAGACCGTAGTAGTCAATGCTGGTACAGTGTAAGTCGTAGGTCGACGCTATTGTATATATCCGCGGAGCACACGGAAAACGCTGCGTGCTTTCTTCTTTCGTTATTCTTTTTCTTCCCTATCTCTTCTACCGATTGTATTGTATACGCACTCGTACTTTCAGACATCTCTCTTTGAGTACGTCTGATATGTTTTGATCGGTACTGTTTTTGTTATTGTTTCTTTTTGTAATCGTTGCATTTGCCATGCAGTTTCTTGAGTTTTAATCGGCATGTTTTCTTACGAGTTAGTGGTGTAGGTGGTTTGTGCGTATGTATATATGTTGAGGATTGATAATTGATAAACTTCTTCTGCGAAAAGTGTGATTCGTTTGGTGTGTGACAGTTGATTGCCAGCAAGGATTTTTTTGAATTATTTCATATTCGGCTCTGCAAGGGGCTTCTCCTTGATTATTTGTTGACATGCGGAGAATAAGCGGTGAGTGATTTTAATTCTATATGTTGACTTGTTAAGCATCTAATTGTTTCATTGAAGATGAAATTGGTGATTTCTGTATCTTCAATTAACAGAATGTTATAAAACCATACCTGTAATTGCATTTTAAAACAATTGTTTATCAAAATCATTTAATCATTTTTTACCAACTCAATGTTTTTTTATCCTTTTTATTAATTGAATTTTATCATCGCTATTACTTTATCGTATTGTTCTATGGATTTTTAACAATTGAAATTTCGAAAAAATTTTTTGCTATATTCATTTGCAGTTTTATCCATAGTACTTAATATCTCAATTTTTTCGCCCTGTATATTTGATACTGTATATTGTAATGTCACAGATTAGATAACATGAAAATATCCACTTCGTTCTGTTACATTATCGATTTCGTAACTACAATATTTACTTGTGCCAATAAATCCGCTTTAACCTTTCTTATATCCTTCTTTATTTGTATCTTTGTTTACTAAAATGATATTCATTGATCGGATTGATTTTTTTGAAGTCTTATAGCAATTAAGTGAGTTAATTTATTTTCATGCTTCATTTTGAAGATAAGTATTCTATTGAAGAAGAATTCCGACAATGTTTAAAGTGTCATATATTAATGTATATTGGTACTGCGTGTTGTTGTACGCTTCCAGAAATCAGTTTCTTTAATCTTAATTAAATTACCTCCCTAAGTTATAAATTTGAAAGATATTTGGGGGCAGTCTACGTCATATATTGTAATTTGAATCATCAAAAAGAAAGACTGATCGAATTGGAATTTTTATTAACCTAGATATATCTACTGTATAAATGTACCTAAGCAAGTACCCTCTGTTTTACATAGACGCAAGATATATGATGCATATTTAATTACCTGAACGAAACATCTGTTTGTAGTATTCCGTTATAAACATGAATAATATGTTTAGTACAAGCATATTAAAAATTTAGCAAAGAAAGTTTCTATCTCTCAATTTTGAAAGAAGATAGTTTCTTCTTTGTTGAATAGGTGGTTGTGAAACAATTCACGTGCTGGTATCATCGTGTACTAGAGCTATACCAGTCTTGGTTCTTGTTTATCCTGTAAAGCGGATTAAAAAAAAAAAAAGGAAAAAGCGTAAGTTGATCGCTTCCATGTTGCTTGACAACCCAGGTATGTCGCAAAGACAGTTAGGAAAAAACAACAAAAACAACTCAAAATCTCCATAAACACGATCGATAAGATGGCCGATGAAACAACCGTTTTGAAATTCATGATATAAAGGGTGAAAAAGTATATTTAGCCTTAAAATCAAAAGTATACCAGATTGATCTGAAGGGAGAGAAATTATCTGCGAATCAAGAACTCGAAAACAATGAATAGCATTTAACAAAATTTGGCTGCATTGTCATGGATAACGAAGCTTACTGCAAAGGAGATTTCAGCTAGGTGGGTAGTTGTTTGATATCGTTTGAAAACGTTAAAAAGGTTTGTACATAATTTAAGAGTCGCTGTATGAGTAAATTTTCAATCAAGTTTAGTTTGGTAGGCGATATGCTTACATGCTTATATTTATATAGTGGGGTGTTTAAGCAAACGCCTACCCCAATTTATTGAACCACACAACATACCCGTGTTGTTTTGGCCCGATTTGGCTACGTGCCATTACAATACAATACAGTCAAGCTATTACAGTACAGTCGAGCAGCTTTAGAATTCCTTCAGCGAAACGATGTTGCTGTAGTACCATGAATGGCAAATCCACCAAACTGTTCCAAATTCCAAATTACGACTGGCCCTGACGTAAAAGATTTTGATGAAAAATTAAAAATATGTTCAAATGTTATGGGCCAAGGTGAAATAGTGAAGTTCGCTCTTTTATTAAATAATAAACTTGAAGATTTTGTATTTTGACTATTTGTGTAGAATTTCTTAGTGGCCAATTTTTTTCTGGAGTGGTCCTTAGTTTACTAGTTCTTACTGGTGCCACCAAGCAAACGCCCATGTAAATATTGTGCGCACTCAATTCAGGCATTTATTTCTACATACTAGGGAGACTCAATAAAAAAGAATT
The DNA here is from genome assembly GCA_902654985.2 of Oryctes borbonicus. Classification (NCBI taxonomy): domain Eukaryota; kingdom Metazoa; phylum Arthropoda; class Insecta; order Coleoptera; family Scarabaeidae; genus Oryctes; species Oryctes borbonicus. The sequence continues at coordinate 11,340,333 of LR736857.1, forward strand.
TCAAATTTATAATATGCTATTAGTGCGTTCGCAATGTAACTAGAAAATAAACAAGTCACCGCCATTTAATGTGTAAAATCAATGCCGCTTACGCAAAACTAACTTTTGATGACATCATCACTAATAGCTGACTATAAACTTACATAATTGATTTACAACTTACGTACTACATGCATATATATACGTATATAATGACGTGTTTCTATGGACTTCTCGATATAGTCTAATAGAACGAGCAAACAATGCAACCTTGTATTCATTACAATAAGAAACTTGATTAAATATCAATGACTAGATTACAATTTTCTAGGATCTATTTTTAGGAATTGGCGGGATATGATGTAAGACCTGGTGACTTTCTTACGCTATAAAGAGGAGATTTAAATCTGATCGACAATTCATTCGAAATTTGTAAGTTTATGTTGTTAAACGGGTTTTTCAAGGTTCACAGATCCAGTCGATGACATTTTAATGCTAATTTTTCTGACGTATTTATGCACGAGTAAGCGTAGCCATTTTTATAGAACTGCAGTGAAGCGAAGTAAAAAATGAAAAAGTTTATATTTAGAAGTGGGAAGTGATGTACTTCCACAGTACGTTTAGATGTTCGTATCCGTAAACCCATTGCATTACGGACGAGGATGCTTTTTTATAGGTGCTAAAAACAACCTTTCTGTTTGTAGAGTGCAGAGATTATTTCAACATCAGCTGAAGTATGCATATGGGAAGTTATATACATACATAGATCAAAGAGGTTACTTCACAGTACCTGCTCTTCGAACATAAAGCATTTCACGATTCGAAATTTTAAAAACGGCATTTTGTCTATTTTTGTGTAGGGAAGATTAAATCTAACCTACATATTTTCTGGGAAATGAAAATTTTGATTAAAGTAACTGCCTCCAATGAAAATTCGACTCCTTGTTTCGTCATTGAACAAGGTTTATTGCAGATTCAAAGTTAATTGTCTATTATTATATTTTATTTACATTTGGCAAAATATTAATAGATATTTTGGTTTGATACAAAAAATATTTGTTGGTAAAAATAATGGCTTGAATCCTGCGACTACAGATATAAAATGTCGTTACTTTTGGTGTTTCGAATTGCCTCAAATGTTGCTACAATGCGATTTCTAAGTTCTTTAACATTTTCAATGGAAATCGTATAAACTAGCGATTTAAGGGAATTTAGGGGAAAGAAAGTCGATTGAACTTAATTTCAAAACCATGAGTTCCACCAAGAGGCCATGGTTCTTCTCAGTCTATCCACCGATTTGGATGTGTATTGTCCAAAAATTCGAACAATTGAACTAAAATGTGTCGGGCACCATCGTGGATAAAATACATTAATCTTCGACACTCCACTCACCTTAACAGAGAATTAGTGTTGATGACGGACATTCAATGTTTCGTGCGGCTTTTCTTGTACATGTGACAATTGTCATAATTAATAGTAGCACTTCTGAAGACAGTGACCTCGTCAATGTAGAATATTTGTGCCAAAGCTGAGGATGTTGTGCGATTGACTAGCTATTAACCCAAATCCAATGTTTGTAGAAAGTCGCTTAGCAAAAGTGTCTGTAATTGTTGAATGTAATAAGCCTACAATTGTTAACTCTTAAATATTGTCCATACTGTGGACTGACTTACGTTTACATTAGAAGCAATTTTTCTGGTGAAACGCTAGACAATTATAGTATTCAAAAAATTGATAAACTGTTTTCTAATTAAAAGATATTTTCACTGCAGTAGATCCGAGATTATCGCCTAGACACTTTTTCGGCAGTTTAAAAGGGATAAATCACAAATAATGTTTTTGAACGTTAAATTAATGGAATAAAAATACAAACCTCAAAATATGATACACGCCTTCCCTCTGTTAGCGCGTTACGTAAGAAAATCCCGTATTCCTTGGAATAATAAAACTTGAATTAATCTCGTACTTGAAGGAAGATTTCGAAATTATTACATTTGAATTTACTTTGAAAATTAACCTCTTAATCAAATACGTCTTTTTTTCAAAGGAGTTTTGAACAAAAAAATTTGCCTATACATGTATTTATCTGGACTATGGAAATTATGGGTTAAACTGATTTTCGTCGAACTATCCTCTTTTTGGGGTAGGCGATACATTCATTTTATAAGAGCTTCAACATCTATTTTTACATACGAATAACAAGAGTTCTTTCTGCAAGAGCTTGATCGGATCGAAAGAACACACATTGAACGAACCAAATGTGTTTAAATCAATTTTTAATGTGCAAAAGAACACAGCTTATGTAATTTGGGGTAGGAGTTTGTCCAGAAATTCTGTATTTTTGAAACAATGTATAAGAGGTTGTGAAGTTGTTATGTAAGTGTTGATAAACTCCATAGTACAGAATGTATAAAGCATATGATTTGCGACAATCATTGTATCAGTGACTTTTAACGTTTAAAGTCTAAATAGATATTGGTAGTTTTCAAATGTGTGCGATATACATACATAACGATCTATATTCGGCATTTGTGATGTCTTGGTGAAACAAATGCAACAAAGTGTTCCGAGTAATAAATAATTCCTATCAGATTATTCGTGATATATCAGGAAATAAGGCGACGTTCACGACACACGAACAATCTGTACAATTAGAGTTGCGTTGAGCATAAAAACTTATTATTTGTAATGTTTGAAAACATGTCATCGGTTGAAAAGCACATGGAAATGTGGATATTGCATTGTATGCAAAGCAGATTATATAGGTGTCATAAAGTTGTCTCGACGTTTCAGTTTAATTACACTTTAGCGTTTGTAAAACCCAACCCAACGTTCACAGAAAACAAACATATGTAGCAATGAACCGGATCAAAATAGAACGCAGTTCGAAACGGTCCATTGTTTTGAGATTGCTGATAAACACCATCTCTGCTGCTTCGAAAATGTAACGACATGATAACAATCCGAGCTGTACCATTACTATTATTACTTATTACTATTATCGATGGCACTCATCTTCGACTCATATACATACGTCTGTATGCAAGACATGTAATAAGGTTTCTTTAACTATTTGACTGTCACAAAGACATCCGCAATATCTGTCGAGATGTTTTGACACCTGTTATTTGTGGGTCGCTGATATATTAATATCCGTCCAATGAGGAATTTCGAACGTTTCTTCAGATACCAACAGAGAAGATGCCGCCAGACACCAGTTTAGGGTATCATGTATGTTGGGGTTTCTGGTGTATCAATGTATTTCTGTCGGGTCATAAATTCCGTTGACATTGACAGAATTGAAATCCTTATCTCCGTACGGATGTCATCGTAGCTGGTGGTATATATTGCGCGAAGAAGACTAATAGAGATTCGACTAATGATAAATGGAGAAAACGAAAACAAATACTCACCTTTCTCTCTAATAATCTGTTTAAAAAGTACTCGGAGTACCATATTTATAGATTATTTCTTTCCATAAATTACTTAATAACACTAAAGATAATGGATTATGAGCATTTTAGAAAATAAAGTTTGGAATTATGTATTAAATTTGACGCGATAACTTCAGCCTTCAATTTTGTATATCTATGTATTTGAGAGAATATGTACACGCTTTTATATATTTACTTGTACGATACGCTTTAATACGGATCTTCAGATACTAAAACACCGTTTAATTTGGTATGAAGCAAACCCGATTATATGTCGGGTTTGCTTCGTTGTTTTATATAATCATTTACCTAGAACAACATTCAGAAACAAACTTAAAGAACTTGTGATTAAAAAGGTCTATTATTCAGTTAATGAGTATCGCGACATTTTTTGTTAATTTCAGATAATTATGTGTTTGACTGAAGAAATGCGTCAACTTACACCCGTCGCCCCGAATAAATATCCTTTTAGGCTGGTCGAAGCGGAGAGGTAAGCCATGCGGCTACGTAGAAAGAGCTGTCATAGTCTTGATTGCAGTCTATTACCTGCTACGCCATTCGTTGAGATGTAGAAATTAAGACAAAAAAAAAAGAGAAACTAAAATACCCAAAACCCCTGATTTAGAACAGGCATTTTCAAAATGTGCCCAAAGAAGATGCATCAATTTAACAATTATTTTATGTCAGAATTGATTGATGGATGTCATTATGTCGCATATAATATGACGATAGATCTGGAGTGGCGAAAAGCACTATTCAGGATATTAGAAAGAGATGGCAGTACCGTAGGTAGAAAATTAGGTTCTGGTTGTAAACGTATATCAAATCCCGTTGAAGGCGAAAATTTTATTGAATTTTTAAGGAATAATCCAATTGATTTCCTGCCATTACTACTCTAGTAAGAAATAGAACTAGAGAATACTGGGAATCGAGTGGTTGTCAAAAGATCATTTCTTAAAGGCATTAATAAGTAACATAGCTCGCTTCGCATTAGAATATCTCCTCCAACAATTTGAATTTTTGAAGAAATGTTAATGCGTTTTTTTCAGGCGAAAACGTAATAATGGTCAGATCCGTCTATGAAGACCACCAAATTGTCGAATTAAAGAATGCTGAATGTAAAGGGACTTACCCGGGCCTCACTTCAAAGCACGCTCAAACAATGTAAAATTCGCTCTTGCTACGTTTACGCAAATTTTACGTTTTGAGAGGCTGCCTCGGCAATTTTTATTATTTGTTTTTATGATTATGTGTCTAAGAAGTTCTTCTGAAGTGAAAATTTCTTTGCTTAGCTAAGCAAATAGATGGACTGGAAAAATTTCCAAATTTAAAAAGTTAATTTCATTCGCTCAGAGTGAATATTATCAGAAAAATAAAATTGCATAATACCTACCTGTACGTGCTCCATATGTTTCCAAATTTTCATGATTTTTCATCCCTTGTTAGTTGCTTAAAATCATTTCCTTCAGTCAATTCGGCAAGACTAAATTAGGGACCAAACTAAAGGTCGATAGCCACAGCTGTTCGAAGTTGTATAAGATTCACAAATATGCAATTATATATACAGCAAAACAATAATTAAAATATAAAGTAATGACGAAAATGTCTGTATTGTAAAAGATCGCATGATTTTCATATGTATTGCCAATAATAAGTAATTAGAAATTATCATTTGATTTTGGATTGTTGCCACAACCTGTACAGTACGTATATATATCAAAATTGGAGTTCAGCGTTGTTCCATTTTATTGTTGGAGATATTGATTTATGTTCGTCGATAAACTCAAAAATAACAGACAGTGGCGAGGTTGAATTCCAGTTACAGCGGTTTTTTTTTACTATTTTGTATTCCGATACTGTGTTCGAATAGAAGCATATGGGTTGTTATAGCGTACTGTTAAACTAGATTTAACCCTATGATGGTTTAAACGTAGGTCGAGAATGTGCAGATTTTTTTTGTTTGTTTATCGTCAGAGAATTGAAGCTCTTCAATGAAATGTAATCTCGTCAGCCCGGAATAAATGAAATGATCTGTACAGTATTGTTGTAATAGGTAATTTCAGTCCTTGCTGATTATCGCTTCACTTTTAACCAGTGCACACTGCGCTGCTTTTGTAAGTAGTTTGTACAAAGGCAATGATTATTGCCAACATATATTTAATTTTCGTTTACTTTTAATTAAACAGATTTTATTTTAAAGCAGCCACTGCTCTTGGCCATTGTTTTGCGAATTATGTTCTGCAGGCGTCTTTAGTAGTAAATTAAATCTTGTAAACATATACTTAAACTGATAACTAAGTATTATTTACTACGTGGTCAACACGGTCATAAAATTATTTTATAGACACATTGTTCTAGATTATATTGTAATCTCTTCGCTTGTTGCATTTTTATTTGCTAGATTAACATATTAGTTTCCACTAAATCGCGTAATAGAATTTTATTAATCATTGGCTCTGGCGCATTCGAACCTACGGGTTCCGTTTGCAGAAGAGGCGCACTAACCAACTGCACCATATAGTCTGTAGAAATGCATAACGGAGATCTAAATTTTACAAACTCTGATGTAATTGACTTATAGTCTCTGTTTGGCGAACGGGAGCCCTAGGTTTGAATCCTACCGGATCTAATGATTGTTTTATTTATTAGTTAAATTTAATTGTTTGGTAGATGTTAAATAAAACTTCAAAAACCTTATTTCCTCCTAGGCAATAATGAAAATATCAAATTATTTTAATCAAAACCATTTGAAAACAAAAGAACTCGTCATGCTGCTTATTCTTTTTTCTTTGGTACATTTAATTTAGTGTTCCCGTATTCATTCACTAATAAAATCAATATTATGAAGTTTATTCAGCGGTTCCTTCATATAGCGGAAAAGTTATTGAAACTGATTGGTTCGCGGAATAGAAATTCTGAAATTGAATTTGCCAATTTCTGAATTCTTTGTCTGAGAACGATGTCGAACCCTTTTCATTCTTTTTCCAGGAGGATTCATCTCAGCTTAAATAAAAGAGGTCAGATCAAGATTGTGATAGAATTTGTTCACTGGCAATATTACTTTTATTCTTAACATTTGTTTTTACCGCATATTTTCCAATAAAATCAATTTATAATAATTTATTAATAATGCAACTGGAGCTATTATTAACATTGGTTAGGTTATGTTTTTTTTTAATTTCTTGTAAACAATGATTTTTTTTGTTACATTTCCTGATTTTTTTTAAATGAAATCGGAATACACAGGCTATTTCACCAAATTTGTTAGTTAGAATTTTGGAATAGGTGGTTATAGCATAGGACCTGCCAATTTAAAATATTTTCGTCTAGGAAATATATTTGGCTGAACTGGAAGTGGTTACCAACTTTCTTGTTTTAAATACAATTATGTACTTTTTCTTCGCTTAATCGATTGTATACATCTCATGTAAATAAATTATTTACATGCATTTGGATTATTCTTGTGCAAATTTAAATATTTGAGAATGTAATGAAGATGAAGGTATTTACTTTTAAGGAACGAATTAAAAAGTCATGCGCATCACACCTTCTCGTTATCGTTATTAAATTTTATACAGCCTGTTCATAAACTGTTCCCAAATGTAGATACCTCGAAGCTGGAAAAACTCCTTTTTTTTTTCAAATGGCCAGTGGTAGTTTTAATTACACTATTGGATTGGAAAGGAAATTTTACAGCGATTCATATATCTATTTTCAAATAGTCTTCAAGATATTACACTTTATGAACACTCTGTATAAGATTTAGTAACGATAATGACAAGGTGTAGTGTCCACTGCTTTCCATTTCGTTCCACCAAAGTAAGTACTTTAATTTTCATGAAATTCTGAAATATATAATTTCAACAAGAGCGGTGTAAATCCTAAAATTTTAGCATGATTGCAAGTATCTTGAAAATAGTTGACTTCAGGGAAAAAGTGCTCTAATACAAGTTATTGACCCGCGATATGTACAATGGATTAAACTGATATCTATTCCAAAATTTCAGAAATTCATCCGTAACTTCTAACTAACGAGTTTCGTGGAATATCCTGTGTAGTGTAATACTCATGTTCCTTTCATTAGATTATTTTTAATTTTTGTTAAAACCTAAAGCTAGTGATTTTTCGAAATTCTACGACATGATTTTTCTATGAAAATCTTAATTCTACTGTTTTTGAAATGAACAATATGCATCGGTGGAGGATGCATTGATGTATATTTTATGCGTGTGTCTAAATTGCTTATTATTCGTAACGCACAGTTTTGAGATGCAATTATAGGTAATACATATAAATGTGCATTAATAAGTGCATATGTTAGCGGTATTATAGAACTAAACCAGTGCTAGTGGTCAATACCAGCATGAAAGCAATACTTTCAAACCCAGCCGTGATTATGGGTATGACCACTGACGAAAATTGTGCTAACATACTTTGAGGTTATATGTCCTACTATTATAGTTCAACAAGATTTTAAAATCCTGTAAGAATTTTAGAAATTAATTTGAACGTATTTATTAACAAAAGAACAAATGTTTCAAAATCAATATTCTAAATAACGCATGAGAAATGAATGAAGCGAAAAAGACACTTTGCTTTTATTAAAAAGAATTTATTCCTTAATTAAAAATACATGGAAGCAAGTTTGCTGTATGGTAATTACAAATAGACTAAAATAACAATTCGAGTATAATGCCGTATTAATTTATCATAACAAGCATTCCAAAGTCTCGGCACACTGATGAATGATGACTTCCCAAAGATAGTTTCGCTTCATTTTACATGGGTTCATTATTGTTGTTAGATCCGACGACACTCGCTTAATGGTATTTGTATAGATCGGACGGTAGCGTGTACGGCGTTTGCAATTTGCAAAAATATAAAAAACAAGTAAATTAACGTAAGTCGCGGAAAAAAAAATCGAATGAAGATAGTAGAAGTAGGTAACTATGGTCAATTTATACAGCGTACACTGTATACTATAACTTCCACTTTTTAATTCTAAGTTACGTTAATCCTTAATTAAACTCTAATTCGCGATTAAATTCGTTATATATTTTGATTGGAATTGAGATTATATTTCTTCTATTTTTCTTTAACCGGTTGGCGTTTTAATTTCCTTTAAAATCTTTTTATTTTTTTGAGATTTCCGGTTTTGGCTTTTTGAATTAAAACTACTACATATTACGTAACGTTTCGGAATATACCTTTTATTCCATTTTCAAATGTAGTTTGTAAGCTCACCTATAATACATTTTGAATTAACTTATATTTAAATATATTCTTACCACCGTTCTTACGAAAATTTGCTCTTTTCTTTTTCTTTCAATATAGTAAATTTTATGTTTTATTTTATAATTTCAAATGTTTGTCGATTCTTCTTTTTTATTTTGTCTCCTTTTACTATGTTTCCATATCGTTTTAATCTTTTTACTTTAATATTTTTCTTTCCTAAAACATGGTAACTCATATTTATTTATAAATTTATAGACTATTTTATGATATAGGTCGCTATTTGTTGTCTTACTTTTTTTGCAATTAGATAATTGAATTCCAAAAAGAAGAAAAAGATTTTAAAATAAACTATACATTTTAAGCTGGTTTAATTTGTGATTAACTAATTAGTGTTAAAATTACATTTTGGGGGGGATTGGCAGCACAAACGTATATGAGAATGTTGACGGCTATACGTAGATGATCATTTGTTCTATTTTAAAGAAGTCCTTGTTGATTTTATGCATATAACAGCAATTTCCTTGGTACTTTACTTTTTTTCTCTTTAATATTCGCAAATGTTAAGTTTAACCACGAATTAATATAATCGTAATTAGTGACGTCATCAAATTAAAGGAATGTGAGGTTGACGTGCTAATCCGTAATTAAATATTTAATTCGTTTTCTGTAAATATAGTAAAATTAGCAACTTCATAGTATTCAACTATGTATAAATACTGTATTGTTATAATTTACAACATCGAGCGTAGCTGTCCTTAGCGCCACGTATAGTGAGTTCGTATGTCCACCCGTTCTCCTGTGAGCTAGTTTTCAGCGACTTCAACTCCTTTTATCTCATACTATTTTGGGTGTGGGGAAGTTTGGGGATTATTATGTCCAGATAACGACTGTCTGGGTGAAATGGGTGACTGTTCAATTTTTTCGTATCATGAATTTTCCAATTTAGTCGACGACAATTTCAAGAAAAATTTCGTAATTTCGTAAATTAAATATCGTTCGTCAAGTAATCATTTTGTCTATTAATGTTGTGTAATGTTGTTGGTAGTGTAAAGATCATCTAATATCCTAGGAATAGTTTTTCAGTTGGGTCCTCGCATCTTTATGCATTATCCTATTTACAATGGAAGAACTTAAATCGGAATTCGTTATCAAAGTATTTTAATTGTGTTTAAAAAATCCCTATTGCGATTAAATAAAAGAGTGACAGGGGGCTAACTGATTCCTCACTATTAATCTAATATTCATGCAGGTAATACGTGTTTGGCTGTATTCTCATTTTTTAAGTATGCAAACTGAATTCTACCATTATTTCGAAGTAGAAGTCGAGATTTGTGTGATAGTGCGTAACATGTAAACATAGGGTTTAATTGATACCTAGTTGAATTTAAATTGCCGAAAGAGTGTTATAGAAACAGTTCCGAATTCTACAGATCCTAAATTTAATTAACCAATTTCGAAAAATTGTATATTTTACATTTTTCCCCACGTATATGTAATGGTGTTATTTAATACACCATAATATACTTTACATAATTTTCTTGTACTAGAAGTATTTTGGTATGTACTACCACCTAGCGTATCACTTAGAGTATATTTAATACCAAGAACTATTTGATTCTGCACTACTCTACAATTCGTTTTTATTGGATTTTGTACAGATTATATTTTACTATGCTATAATTTTATATAGTGCGTTTTTGTATTTGTATTTGACAGGGTTTCAGAAGGAATGGGAATTACGAGGTCAAAGCAATTATGCGTTCAAGTTCGATTTTCAATCATTACGAAGATAATTAGTGGTAGCTTTCTACTTTTTTATTCATTAAGTTTGAGGTTAATATAGGTAACGTGGTAAAATTAGCAATCAAATAATGTAAAGAATATTTTCGAAAAGGTTGCTGTTAACATCTAGGTCGTCTATAATATGCTCTGGTAATACGTTAAATAGGCCAGTGATTATTTCAAGTACGGTAGGAAATGTCCATATTTTACCACTAATCGCTGATATACATTAAGTAGTGAACTCGAATAGCATATTACAGGCTGTAAAATGGTATGGATAAAGAAAAGGAATTTAGTTGATTGTGAATTAAATTGTGAGAATACATTGCGCTAGATGTCAGTTCTTTTCAAAACAAATACCTTAAAGCATGCTAGTGTTACATACACATATGTCTTATGTACATTTACAGTTAAGTAACATTTTTGTGTATGATTCAATATCTTTCTTGTTCATAGTAATATAGCTCTGCTGCTAGCGAGAACGAAATCCGGTTATTAATAATTATCTATTGCTGAAATACCAAATAATAACCAAACTAATAATTTTTTGAGATATCAGTAATGATTTCGTTTGTGTTGGTAATGAGTGTTATTGCCATTAACGCTTTTTCTAATTGGTACTACTATTATAGTGGTACCAATCTTTGATAATGATAAATAATTTAGGTAATGATATCTAGAAAGTAGAAAAAATTTCACCTATTCTCATAGCGTAAATGCTAGTCAATGATTTATGTAAACATTAATACAATCTGCAAATGTTTAAATCTGGATGTTGATATTTGCACGTATGTGTAAGAGTAATCGTATAATATACCTTTATTGTCAACAGCTTGTGATACATTTGCGAAATGAAGGTCGTTGTTGCTTGTAACTGAAAGTGTTATTCAAACAACTCTGATATTTGTTACAGGATATAAAATTGATTATAAACTTATAATAATATGAGAAACAAGATAAAATGTTATTTTTTATTACCGCCAGAAGGTATTTATTCGATTAGACTTTCTTTTTGCATTTTTTACGGTTCATCAAAACCATCAAAAGATACATTTTGCAGTTGTTAACACAATCTACTACCGAGCTATATTTATGTTAAATAGTGCAATAATTACTTACAGTTTTATAAGTTCCCTAACGGGACAATAGTTTGTACAACTAATGACCTTATACTATAGAGAAGAGAAAAAAGATCTTCAAAGATATAAGAAGTTTATTGACATTTGGATTTAGCAATACAGTTCTACCAACAACTGCAACTGTTGATGTCTTCTGAAAAGATTGCTTAAATTGTCGGAATACAATTTAAGTTGAAGTTCTTAAAACTCACAAAATTTAATATTAAATTTCAAAAAATCATCTACTCTTTCTTACAAAACATTACAATAGATTAGTATAGACAGAGGTTGGCAGATAAGCAAGCTGTTTTTCACTCATGTTTTTATTCTCAGAACAAAGGAGATATCACGCTCGCCAAAGCCAGCAAAAATGGCGCTATCCTCCAGCAAAGGTGACCTCAAATTACTACAAGATCTGGAGAGGGCAGAATACATTTTCCGCAAATGTGTTGCCATCAGTCAGTACACAACACTAGAATCTCAGCAGAACATTTCTTGTATCTACTGAACCGAGGGAAGAAGATCCTAGAATAATATAAGGTTTATTAAAAGCCTCCAACTATTTTAACATACACAAGGGCATTTTGCTACTAAGGTCGCAGTGATCGAAGGCAACTGTGCCATAGCCCGCCTATAATAATAATAAATGTTTTAGCTTGTCCCTCATTCAGGGTTCCTGACTTCCGGAATCTTTGTGCAGTGCACTTTGTTAGGAATGAAATATCATGGGACCGCAGAACAATTACGTTATGTCAAAGATGGTGTTTATTCAACGTCGCTATAACCGAGTTTTATACTATTTCAAAGTATCTACACCACTCATCATTATAGTTGTTCGAGGCATGATTCAAATTTGTGTTTAAATGTTACGATTTATTTAGTAGTACACGAGTTGAGACTTTAGAAACGCTTCGTAGTTTCCCTTTAAAATTTCACTAGTAAAGCTAACAATGTATCAGTGGTTCCGCGTCAAGCCTTATACAATCCTCAATTTAAACGTTTTTATTATGCAACGACATGCCACGGTAGAACGAAGAAGGAATTTGTAACCGCACTCCAGTAATTAGAATAAACATTCCGCATAATTTAGCCTTTGTATCGAGTTAGTATCGTTAAAAGACATTTCTATATAATATTCCATTATTTCAAGCCGGAATGCGTACCATAAATTTCGGTATACTCAACTATATTATACAAAAGCATTCGCTGCCAACTCGAAATGCACTTCGTATGTTGATTTATTATATCTCGAATGTTGACTTGGATATATTTCATTACTATTATTATACCAATTTGTATTCATATACAACTAGGAAGGAAATTACAATTATTAATACCGACTTAGGTATAATAAAAAGACGCACGGATACCGAAGACCTTTCTATTTCTTCTTGAATTCTATAATTTATTATACTAATTAGTTGGAAGTATGGACGTAGGAAGATAACAATACCGAGCATGAGCTTTCACTAAACTGAAAACATTGCTATCCCCTTCTATAATCATTCCTGTGAATCATATACTAATGAGCACAGCCATTTGAATGCAACGAATGCCTTTAGAAGTATTAAATTAAATGAAAATATGATTGTTACACGAAGTTGAAAATTAAGAGTAGTCCTACTAGTCTGTCTAATATTTCTCAGGATTTACATTATTCTTTTAAAGAAACTATGAATGGATTTTATTTCGCCTTCTGATTTAAAACTTCATATGTACACATATATAATCGGATATTGGAATAAAGTCCGTGCATTTACACTTAACATTATTAATTTGAATTATTATAATTTTAATTTTTAATTGTCTGAATTCTGGCATTTTGATAATTTACTGTATTAATTCTTTGTTAAAAAAGATAATCAGTCGCGAGCTTTTTTTAAGATATCGTGACTGCCCAACGGATGTATAAACTTTCCATAACTTCAGAAGCCTTTTAGTGTGTAAAATGTTCCGTGGCTTTAGCACTATCACTTCCTCGCTGTAAAGGGTGAAGCGTAGTAAATTATTTTCAAACAATGGCGAATGGTGACGGAATTGTATCAGATTCACTAAGAAAATTTGATCGTAGTACGTCTAACTATCCAGTCAGCCGCAGGCCCTCTTACCACTCTTACCACATAGCCGTTATTTTCAATAATACACTTTCTAAGTATTTTTTGTACAAAACACAAAAATCATGTGCAGGGTTAATTACATGGAATGTAGTAATAAATCCTTATTGTCATCTGTAACATCATACGATCTTCAATAGGGCAGTCATAAAAATATCGATGTTATTGGATTGGTATTCCTGTGACAATGGAGTAAACAAAGACAAAAATAAAATTTTTTGATAAAACTATTTTGAAATTAAGTTTTAAATAAATACTTCAAATATTATGGTGGGTTATTGAGGTGAAGTACGTGCACTTGCACTGTAAGTCGTTAATTTCTTATTTCATTTCAATATTCACAAAACATCAAAATTTAATTGAACATTTGCAGAATTCCAATTCATTTTAGTTAATATTCGAATTGTGGCATTTTGATCATTTATGTTATTAGATTTTTATTAAAAAAAGATTCCATTAACTTTAACTTCTGGGGGATAATCGAAGTCTCCAATTATTTTCAATAATTTATATTTCTAATACATATATCTAATATCCAAAATTCACATAATACCGATGACTGGAATCCAGCAGTCTAAATTTGCACAACGTCAATCCATAACGTCCAAGCATTTGGATTGGGATTCCTGGGCCAACGTATAAACAAAGGGTCGGAAACATAAGTACATTGTGACAATAGACTTTTTTCGAAGAAACTATTTAAACATTTAATTTCGATCAACGAAAAAAGTATTACATTGAAAAGCAACCAAAGAAGTATTTTGAAGAGAATAAACGAGAACAAGAAGCGAAAGGAAACCACTAGAGAGAATTTGGAAGAATAGCATTTGGAACATAAACGAAAAAGGAGAGGAAAACAGGATTTCAAGAGGCACTTAAAAACGAAGATGAACATAACACTGTGAGCAAATGAAAATCATTTCTACAGAAATAATTGAAAATCAGTATAGGGATTTTTGATTACCATTTAAGTCGATTGTTCATCTATTAGAACATATCAGTATTTTTGATCATCAAATACAACCAAAAGAAGAACTATTTAGAAGCAAAGGAGAAGACAAAGTTGAACTCAAGGATACAGAAAAAGCGGTTGAAGGGGGATTTGACAGAGAAAATTTATTGCGAGCAGGTTACTGGAAATAAAACTTGTTGATTACAATAAATTTTATCTCATTGTTCTTATACGGCTTACAAATTAAATTACACCCCTCGATAAAATTAATCCACCAATATAATAAATCCCAAAATTTATACTTTGATACGTGTGTATGTTTACAAGGAGTGTAACGACCTTTCTTCGTAATTCGAACTGTATCTTTGACAATATTAAGTTAATATCTTGCTCATCAATTGAGATTGAATTTGTAAGAAATCGAGATTATGTATTGGTTTCTTTTCAATTTAACGTGTTTATCGTCGCTTGTGTGTTTTGGATATGTAGATATTGTAGTTTGAAATTCGAAAATAAATTGTCCAAGGAATTTGATGAAATATGAGGCAGTACGAGCACGATGAAGGATATTCCTAACATTATAAGTTGCCTTACAATGACTCGTGTGATTGAACGTATTAATGAAATGGGAATTTGTCAGAAGCCAGTATAAGGGTGAAAACGCTGCATTAGTACAAGGTTTTCTTGGGCAATTTACTTTTAGAGCCAGGTCAGTTTCTAGCTCGGTGTTAAAAACTGAACTCGAAACTACTCGTAATGTTTCGACTTCTGCTTGAACAGTCGATTGGTTAGTAGAAAACCAGCAACTGCCGGTTTGCGTTTTGCCAAACATTATAGTAATTACACTATAGAGGATTGGAAACGCGTTTTGTTCTCCGATGAACCTAAAATGAGACTGAGACCTCGAGATTTGTACAATTCAATAGCTTAGTTAGAGTCAGTCAAACGAACTGCGTTGGACTGTGGTTTGTGATTTCTGTTGGAATAAACGATTTTGTGATGGTTCAAATGAAGCTATTCAAAATATGATTAGAATCGTTCCCAGGGAAATAGATGCAGTAAACAGAAGTACTTACATTCATTTGTGTTAATATTTAGTTGTTTTTCACACATTAATTTATTTAATAAAAAACATTTTTCACTTAATATATTTGAGTCTAGAAGTGTAGTTAATGCATACGTTACGTTAACTAATTATAGCACCCTTAGATTTGAAATAATAAAAATAAAAGTTGCCTTGAAAAAGCTTACAATTTATTTTTTCCAAAAATGTCTACATCTGTATTTATTTGCATCACATACGACCCTCGTCTGTACAAGAGTTGGTTCTTGCCAACCTCGCTTATGTAACGAGTAATAGCAGAAAGCGTAGAGAGTAGAAACTAAAGGTATACACTCTACTATATTCTATTTTCTATTTTCTATTTTCTGATTTATCTCTTTTTTCTATACTTAATTTAAATTGTAAGTATTATTCACTTATCATTCAGCACCTTTAAGAAGTAAACTTTAACGTAAATGATAAGTAGATTAATGCTTTTTTGAGGATTTTCAGTAGTACAAAATAGAATCCTGCAGTCAATGCATTGGTTAATATTTTTCTTGTTTCTGCATAAAGTAGAAAATACTACAAACTCAGCTTTAAACGACATTTTAAATTTCAATAATGCTTATCTACAGATGGATACAACTTCGATTTCTGGTATTAGTGAAGTACCATAAGTTAAGAAGAAAGATTGTTGTGTTGTTGTTGTGATTTTTACCCATTGCATTAGCTTTTCCGCCGAAATGGAAAGCAGCATTTTACCACATTCGTAGCGATCTAAGGGAAATGATTTTCAGTGTTTTCACAATTAAAACAATTTATTTTTCTATAAAGAATCTACTATTTTATAGGGCTATTTAATGATTTCGTTTTACATCTTAATTATCAAGACCTACTTGTCGATGTTTTAGTGTTACAATAGATTTTTTCTCTTTAATTTGTTTCTTCTTTAGAGTGTGCTAAGTAGGCGACGTTGTAAAATAGGTATATTTATAGCATTGCGAAATTGTAATTTTGTTTTCTGTATTACATCATTAGGAGAAAGTTACCGTTAGATAGAAGTTCAATGTATTATCGTTTGTTAAACAAGGTCAGTGAGTAAGGACGTACTCTTAAATGCGATTTTTTTTTCTTGTCCGTCCTTGGTAACTTCATTATTAGATATGTTGTTACAGTTCTGATTTAAGCTGAGCTTGACTTTACATATTTTTTATATACAGCTCCTGAGATCGTTTGATAGGTTTTATGTAAAATGCGAATGCTGCTTTATTTAATGTCGGTTTCAGATAGCAAGTCAAAAACTCTGTAAAGTCATTTTAGCACCTAAAACTGATAATTTCACCGCGTGATAAATATCAATGCTTTATATAAATATTTATGCGTGTTATGCAAGATCAATTACACACGTAAGAGTACAAACAATAAGTTTCTCCTGGAGCGTACTAAAACATCCATTATTATCTGAAGCAGCCGCATCAATCATTCGGAATTATGTCGCAACACTTTGTGTCATCTTTTTTAACTTACCCACTGGAATTGTGTACTATGATAGATTAGTTTAAGTTTTAAATGGGAACACAAACAGATACTCCTGCAGCAATAAAAGCATTAGTAGATGGCAGATGTAGTACGTAGAAACATATTCTCCTGTGACAGTTTTATCAAAGTCAATTTATATTCAAATAATAACAAATTTGTATCACGTCACGTTTAGAGGAATTCAAGGTACGGGTACAGAAACAATTTCGTCAGAAGGGTTAAGGTTTAAAAAAGCCGGTGTGTTTCCACGACGGCATGTGCTAAAACACAACGGTAAGTAAAATTGTATTAAGTATTGTAAATATATACCTGTCGAGTAGAATAGTGTGGAATACACTTCTAGAATTTGGAAATTGTATGTAGGTTATAATTAATATATGGAAGATTATCTGGCATTATAGCATGTTCGTGTTATTTTGTATACTTTGTACAACACCTGTACAAAGTATACTAAACATAGAAAACAATTAGATAAAAATAGCATTTTATTTAAGCTAGAAATAAATCTTGCAATAACGAACAGAACATAAGAACACGTGAGATAGACAGAAATCGCTATTATCAAAAATACTGTACGCTGCATGGTTGTTAGTATGTAAAATTTTTCGGTCTTGTTTTAAATCTTGCTTATCACTTGTGTTTTCACTGCAATCACAGAAAAAAATTAGAATAGAATTTCCTTTACAATTGTAAAAAATGCCGCAGTACTAATAGTTATAGGATACGTGACACAGAGCAACCAATATATGCAATAATATTGCAGAAAACAAGAGTGGCGCAAAACTTGCAACGTTTGCTACTTTAAACTTGTATATTTTTCAATAATTATGTTATTGTATGCATCATAGTTATTGAAATGCTAATTGTGATAAATGTTAACAGCGTCTACATAGCAGTTAATATAGCAATATTTACAGCACACTATTCGCTCAGGTAAACCGGAAAGAAAATTGCAACTGTTATTTGTAAAATAAAGACATTTTATCTTAACAATTAACACTTTATTCAGTGTTCTTACATTTATATATAATAATGGATGAAAGAACGAGTAAACAAAATAATAATTAATCTATGTTTCCGCATCTCCAATAGCTTTCGCCATTACATGGAAGCTTTGGTCGGCCAAGTGATAGTACTTATGCTCGTTGATCGTTTTAAGGTGTCCACGTGCCAAGTATTACATAGTATACATTAGGAAAGTCTTGTCGGGGGTTGGACATATCATACTTGGTAAAAACTGCCGCCTTCTTTGGTTGGTAGCCCATATTTTTCGTTTTATTGTTTTAGATGAATAATTAACGTGTAGAAAAGGCGTAGCTCTCAAGGATGAATACGCAACCCATAAACCTTCTTTGCTGAACCCAGTATGCTTTTCATTACATTATTTTCTGTGTAGTCGGTAAGCACAGGAAGCCAGTATCCCAAGCTTCCCTTACTACATTATTTTGATCGACCAGAACATTGTGTTTAAGAATAACTCAGAATAATATAGTTGAGTGTAGGCTTTCACGACCGTAATTCATAGTAGAAACGTCTTTTTAGACAGAAAGACATTTCTACTATCAGAATAATATCTTTGGTATAAATGTACATATTTCAACGCCTCTGCTGGACATACTGGCGTGCTACCAGCAAATCACGTAGTTTCTTTAAAACACAAGTTTTGACTTGTCTAACGTTTTTATTAGCGGCAGTAAAGACCAGATCTAACGTAGTATTGATAGGACTTTTTTCGATGTAATACTTTTTTTGGGCAGAAAAAATACTCAAGCAAAAACTAATTTTGTTGGTAAATAACCTATTGGCAGAGTTCTGCATCCTCATATTATACCAACTGGAATATACTGTGAATAGAAGTTATAATGGGCATGTTATACAGTAAATTCCCATATTTCCCCTGGAGCTAAATTGTTAGCAGAGACGAGTTAGAGACCTTTTCTGTTATTCTTGTGTTGTACTACCTTCAAATATGGTATGTCAAATAATTAATACCTTATATGATCTTTTTATGTTTCTAAAACATTTGACCCACTACAATGTAAAAGAACTAATATGTTTTATCACTTCCTGATAGTATCACAAAGAAAATAACACAATTCGTGTTTTTATATACTCTAGTAAGTGGCTATTATATATACGTGTTGTATTATATCCTTTGTGTAACATATGTATGTACATGTTCATGGAATTCTTATAAGAATAAGCTTTCACAGTTGATTCCGATGAGTATGCTTTCTATTCGTCGCCTCTTATTGTATCTTTTTATAATTCGTAACTACTAACTGTTATTAATAATTATTCGGGGAAGATATAAATACCAGTTTTGCGGTACGATCTATGCATAACATTTAAAACAAGCTAAATCACTTTATTATGAAAACTCCCGATTACTTTTGTTATAAATCCTTAGAACCTATCACTGTAAACTATTTCACCACACCTTTTTTTTTTTAATTTTAAGTTCTTTCTTGATGCGGATTCGTTTGTTCAATAATAATCTTAAATACTCATACGTAAAAATAACGTGCGCTTACTAGTAACTATGTACTGCTTTGCAATTATCCAATTATACGTTTTTCATTTCAAATTTAATTATGGGAATTTTTGGTTTTTAATAGAGACATACATGCATGAGGATTGTTCTTTGTTCCTTTCTATACTTTTGGAAAAAAATTACATATATACGTAATATGCATTTGTAATTATTCAAAGCAGCGCTAGACAGTAATTATTTAATTGCTAGTGTTCTGTACTAAAACAGTTTAACTTAAATGTGAAGATTGTTGAGAGGCACGTAGTTACTTATTGTTTATTCTTTTTGTAAAAATTTGTATTGTCAATTGACATTTCTAACGTGCGGTAACAGTTGTGTGCAAAAGTAGAGTAGCGAGTGAAAATATTAATATCAAACATTAAGTTCTTGAACTTGAGTAAAAGAAACTTTAGATCTTCCACTTCACTTCTCTTTTGTTCGGAAACATTTGATACATGAAAAGATGTTTGCTGGAAATCCACGAAAAGTTTCTACATAGAAAAAAAATTCTGAGAGATAACTGCAACAATGTTGGAGGTATGATTTTGCATTGAAAATTCACGTAACTCTAGATAACTGTACCACTGTTCACAAGTAATTCTATTGCAGCATCATATGCTTTAAAACTACCAAAAATCCACCAATTTCCAATAAAATTTCCAGGTAAAAATTTGCGGTTTTGCATTAAATAAATTTATCCGACAAAAATTAGGTACCTGGTTTAGTATTATATTGACTCAAACAATTGTAGTTAATTGGGTAATTATGACTTTCCTGTATTTCGGCAATACATTTTATAAACATGCGTGAAATAATTATAAAAAAAACGGGAATAGAATTGCGTCATTGTATCACTTAAAGTAAATAATAGAGAATGAGTGAGTTTGTCCATCATTTATCCGTACAGACGATTTCTCTAAGTGCATGAACTAAATGTTCCCCACCGCAGGACCCAAATAGTATCGGTTAATCACCAACACACGTCGTAATGAAAACTTCATTGATTTCTGATGAAAGATTGTTTATATAATCAAATCATTTGCCACTGGTAGCATAATGCCTAATGCGCTAGCTATCGATTTCGGAGTTTTCACTCTCTCAGAATAAGATTTCCTCACTCCATCGAATCGATTTTCCACATCTTTTGTCAAGTTTTGATTGATGACATATCACGAAGATGCTCAGTTATCACAACGGATAACATACATACCAAAAAATTGGCGGGATTATTAGTTCTTTTGCACACAATCGTAAATCTGGCACTAGCATTTTTAAATAGAGATTTATGGGCGTAGCCATAAAACAAAATTATTCTACATAGCTGTTCACGTGAGCGTCCTTTAATGCTGTCGAGCAGAGTGACCCCAGAAATATCTCTTTGTTATTCGTAACGAACATTTATGTCTATTCTATAATGATCCTTGCATAATATTTTCACATTTTACATAATCATTTATAATACGATTCAGAATGCATATATAGCTGTAATAAACAAAGTAAATTACGAATTTATGAATATGATCTGATTCTAGTCTATTCCCTCAATTATAATAATGAATTAATTCCCAAAAATTATCTTGAGCGGGACTATTACACTGTTTGTTCTGCACTGTAGAGTACTACAGAGGTCTCGTTCGTATCCATTACTAACGAAGGACTTTAATAGTTAATCTAAAAACGTATTTGCTTGAAATGTTTGCAGAAGCACCTTTTTAATTACCGTACATTTACTTATGGTTATATCGAGTTGCCTTTAAAAGTATGAATAGCGGTAAACTGCGTACTTCTTTGGTTGATGAGAAAGTTACGTTTTTCGGAAGCGTATGAAAGCTGGTATCCAATGAGAGTAGGATAGCAAAAATAATTGAATGCTTAATTAAATTAGAATGTACAAAAATTATTTTCAAGGTCTATTAATTTGTGCAGTATTGCATGGAGAAAATACTCAGCAGTAGGTTATATCCAAGCATATATTACTTCTGGTTAAAGGTCAACAACCATAAAATATTTACTACTACCGCATGTGATAGGGGTACAATGTGTTGTTGGTGAATAACAGTAAATAGTTTCTTCAAAATTCTCTGCGGAGTAGGTCCATTAAATGTCTTACCGCATAAATTATATTTAAACTGCAGCATATATATAGATATATATGGATGCTAATAGAAAATATTATTCATAGTAGAGTTGGGTGTGCACCTCTATTCATTATCCGGCCCGGGTTCCTGGCCGGTCATCTATAATGGATTAATAGGAAGTCGTTTGAACCAAGTAAATCTCTAACCAGGTTACATGTGAAACGTTGATAAAATATTGTAACGAATCGCTAATGGCCTGGGAATACTATCAGATATACGGATGTGTAATGTAATACTTAATTTATGGCTATTACTTTCGACACAGAACGGGTAATTTAAATACCTCCATCACGTAGTAATACGGTAACTGATACAAAAATTCGCTTTTAGGGCTTTTAGTTAATTAGCGTGGAAACATCCCAAATTAGAACTTTCTATATTAATCTATAAATTGATATCAATCAAACGCATCAATATAAATTGATGTATTTGAAATTTTCGATTAGGTACGCTGTCTCGTTGATTTCATGTGATAGGATACAAGTAAAAGTAAAGCTGCCGTCACGGCGCTTTGTGGAGTGAATTCCGCTCTAGCAATATCCGGAGAGATTAAGCCGTTCTGATATCGTTTTCGGTTTCTCCAGCGGCTTGTTATATAACTTCTAGTGGTGCTGGCGTTTTATTTTATAGGTAAATCTATATCGAGCCAACGATAATTCTGGGAAAACACCAATATTACTCGTCTTTACTGTATTTTGTCAAGGTGCTCAAGTGCTCGTTCTTAATGTAATTTCTTCCTGTAAACACGGAGAAAATAATTTTTTGGTGTCTTTAATTTTTTGCTAGCAAATTAAATATTTATTTAATAATACGTTGTCATGTCTGGTGACGGTAGACTACGAGTATGCCGCATCGCTGGCGTTGCAGTATTGTGCTCTTTTTTAAGGAAAGAGATTATAATCGACTGTAGGAATTTAAAATATTGTCCATTTGAATTGTGTGCCTTGATTGACCGCGATATTGATAAATGCTATCGGTTACAAAAGAGCGAAGAGACGCCACGACAATGTGCTGTGACTAGTTTAAGTCGCATTTGAGAGAAAACATATTTGGCTAACTGATCGGCTTTCATAGCAAATTCGACTGTTGTGCACCAAATTCAAGTTTCGTCATTCATTAAATTTGCAGGTTACTGTTTTTACACTATTAATTTAATTTTTCGAAAGCGTTATTATTTTCAATTTTACCCGTTTTAGATTCACCGAAGTGAAATTAGGTAATGTCCCCGAGTTTCCAACCATGAAAATTACGTTTTTTGTTAAAGAATATAGTTTCTCAATTTTATAGCACTACGATACGTAGTTACACATTCTTTAACATTTACTTGATTAAATACTGTGTTCAATAAAAATTTGCCGATTTTGGACATTTCCTATGGCATGAAGGGATGTTCTAGTGTCTTTGGTTCTTAAAGTGAATAATGGAGTAGTGCATACCGTATATTCCTATAATGTTATCTCTACCCATTATCGAACAATTAGTTTGTCTATCAATAAATAATATTGTCAGAAAATTGAAGATTCTGCAAAAAAATGTTTATCTATTGAAAATACAGTAAGTTTTGTTCTGTAACAACAACTAAACAGTTACTAGAATGCAACAAAAACATTTTGTAGAAATTAAAAATACTCATCGGTAAACAATTCAGCCTAAGACTACAAATTTATTTGTGTTCATCTTTCATTTACATATTGTATTGATACCCTTACGCACACGTAAGCCTCATAATGTATATGAATTTATTTATATTATATAAATGTTGGTTAGGCAATCCAACAGATTCACATAAATATCAATATTTCTTTTACATGTTACATCCGTACCTTGGCTTCACTAATTTCACCCAATAACAAATTTGTTCGAATCTATCATCTCTATTCATAAATCGCTCACAAACAGTGGAGCGCGTACGCACGTGCGCCCGTTATATGGCAAGCTTATTTTTTCCTAGTCAAATACATCGCCATCGCTTTAAAATGCGACTACGTCCTCGTAATAAATCAATCATGCACAGATGTATGTATCAATTAGTGAGTGCAGTTTGTCCGCGCGCCACGGATTGAAGGCCAATCACCGGACCATCAAGCGTTTATGTCGTTCGATGTCGGATTAGAAAGCAGTTTAGATGACTATCGTCGGAGATTCGTTCGCTCTACGTTATTTTGCCGGCGCACGCCTATCAAATGCATGTAATTCTGACTTATTGACAGGGTATCTCATCTACGCAGAAAGCACGTTTACATGGCGGTGTATCTTCGTAACGCAGAAAGTCGACGTCGTTTCATTGATTAGGCGCCAATGGTGGGGAGGCATGCATATGTATTTAATGAACGATGGATTCCTTTCCGCAAATGAAATCAAATGCGTCTGCCACTTGTGCTAGGCATTTTTTGCAAAATTAATTTAGAAATTAAATGTCGAGTTGGAAGTTTGGAAGTTGGAGTTTTTTTAAACTGTCAGTTAATAATTTTCAAAATTGTTATCTTTGGTAGCGTAGCCTACCCCGCGCTGAATTGTGATTATTGCCAAAGTTGCACGTTTTCCAATATCATTGTATAGATAAGATGTTTGTCGTCTACGCAGCAACTACTCGTACATGCACAAATTAATATTTGGGAATGCATACTTGTGACACAGTGTACAAATGCGAAAGCAGTAGAAACAAGTACATGCTACGTCAGTACACATACATACATAATTGATACAAAAACATAACAGATGCCAGGGAAAAATGTAACCAATTTTCAATTAAACGAAAACGGCAAACAAGGTAACATTGATCATGATAAAAACAAAGTATAGAATTGATATAAATTTGCTAATTTCTTACAAGAAAACAGTGAAGAATAGTACAGACAATGATGTAACAGTTGCTAGTACAATGCAGAATATTCCGTTTACAAATTCAAAATAAGTACAGCTAATGTGCTTCAATGTTATTGTAATTAAATGAAATTAAAATAGTGGAATCAATCGTTTTCATTTAGTGGTGAATAGAGAAGGCTAGAGCTAAAGCAAGACGTAGCAATTTTCATTTTATATTTATAAAAGGAACATATCAAAAAAAGAAAAAGAAAGCATCCTATTGGCGACCGAATGACGTTATACCCATTATTGTTGGTGTTTTCAAAAGCATGTGATTCTAATTTAAATTTTATGGATGTTGAAAAGCCTTGAAAAGCCCATAAATTCTGATAAAAACCGCAAAAGGCATTTCTGAAACAACTTTGAATATGTTTCGCAACCATTTGCAGCATCTTGTCACATGATGCGCTTGACGAAGATTAAAAATTGTGACAGATTTAACCAAAGAGGAAAGTTCTTTTTCTTTTAATTCAAATTTTTGTTTCAATTTGTTATACTGCCTAGAAATGCTTCTTATGCGGTTATCTTCTTCACGGGGGAATCATATCTCACTTCTTGAAGTTAAAAAAATCTGCATTAACAATAATACAGGTCGAAGAGCTGTAAAGCTAAAGCAAGACGTATAGTTTAATAATATTATTAAACCATATGGTTTAATTTGGAATAAACTGTAGTTACTTTGAATTATTTCACGAAACGTTAAATAGCTACTTAATAAGCAACTCTCCGCTTACTTTAGAATCATGGGATGAACGTATTCCAACGTAGGTAAGGAGCCAATTATGAAAAACGAACGGCTCCTATTATATTATAGATCCTTTTGCGTGATATTACATTAGCATTTTTCCTTTTCTATACCCCTTTGTACCTTTTTGATTTTTCAAGTAATACGGCAAATTTGACTTAGTATTATTTGTGATAAAAAGAAGAAAATAAGGGGATATGCTAAACTAAAATATATTGCTCTTGGTAATCTCAAGTTAGGCAATTATTAAAATTATTGTACGACTCTTCTCGTACTTTGTAAACTTGGAAAAGTAGGTCAACCGACACTAACGAGATTTTATTATATGCGTTGTATTGTAAACCAACAAATAAGAGTGATATTTATATCTATGTATGAACGTATTAACTTTGTTGTGTTATGGCTCAGAAATTATCTGATGGTTATATTTCTACTTTTTGAGGCCAAGTTTGCAACATGCAAAGGTTTCTGTTATTTAATGGACGAATAGATGTTCCTTGTATAATTTACTTAAATTTTGAAGTTTTCTCTAAAAGAAATTAAATTCACAGAGATTCTAGAAAACCGTAATCTATTGCAAAGATACTGTCTTTGCAACACGCGTTATATTTTTCCTCTTCTTTTCTAGCGATCGTAGTAATTGATAAGAATTATCTCTATCACAGCATCTCGGATATATTGATAGAGTGTGCCAGCAAAAATAGGCGGAAGATCTTTACATAAAAACCGCCATTAATCTTCCGTACTTTTGTCTCTATTTCCCTTCTACTTCTTTTCTCCTCTCGTTGAGTTGAGGGTGATGCTATCTGCAGAGTCTAAGTACCAGTTACGAACACAGACTTGCTGCTTATCCCAGTCATTAGGATTCTATTACAACGGAACACGCTAAAGCTGGTACGCCCGATGCCTTTGCGTTTTTCGTTGTAAAAACCTTCGGCTCACATCTTTCTGTTCGTTCAGAGAAGAGATTTGAACTGATTACCGCTACCGTCGCTTCTAACGTACACTCGAAGGATTCCTATTTGTTCCTTTTAATTTCGCAATTATCTACACGAAGAGGCCATAGGCTTTTTCTCTGCCGCTATAGGAACGGCAATGAAGAGGCTGCCAAAATTAAATTAGCTTTTCTCGGAAAAGGAACATAAATTCGTTCAGGGTCCTCCTGCATAAGCTGGGACTAATATTAGGAATGATATTTCAAGTATTTCTAAATTAATTTGGACTTTTTACGTCCTAGCGTATCGCAGCCCAATAATTGCAAAGTAGAATCCTGTCTACCCAATGACAATGTATGTATCTAATATACCTAATGTAATGCTGTAATAGAAATATGTTTCATTTACACGATCTTGTAGAATTATATTTGGAGCAGGTATCTCCTTAGTTCAAGACTGACGCAATTCAATAATAATAATAGCAATAATACATGCTTTCACATCCCCCCAACAGCTTTCGCCAATTACAGGAGGCATGAGTTATTATTACGCCTGCGTCCGTAGACCGTTTTAAGATGTTTACTTTTAGTATTATGAGAAGATGTGTTCCAGTAATTGCAATTATAGGTTTATGATCTATTTGTAAGGAAAATTAAATAAGGAAATAAGTGACTAAGTAAATACGTAGACGACACAGTAAAAAGAAGAATTGCAAGATTGTAGGCGCAAATCTATTTTGGTCTTGTAGTCTCTTTTTCCTTTTGCTTTGCCGACCTCAGCCACGCATTTTAACATAGCGTCATCAAATGCTTAAGACCTACGTATTTCAAATATTGGATATTTGTATACTTCAGATCTACCTTCGAACTGTACTTGAGCTTGACGTTCTTGTGCGATCCAATATTTTTCTTTTCCATCTTTGTCTACGTCACACATCACATTGCGAACATGGTTAATGATTTTGTGTTATTTTAACTTAAAATCTTTGGCGTGTAATTGGAAAATTTTATCTTTTTCACATTTTCAGCGTTGCAAAGTTAAAAAAAAAACTTGTTTTAAAATAGAACAGAAGTGAATTGGACACTTACTCGATAGTTTTTAAAAACGACATGGATTTTTATAGTGTTTAAATATCCCTTTACCTGGGCAGCGTAAGTAAATTTTTCACTAACAACTATATTTAAAAACTATCATAGTTGCAAGTAACAAGGCGCTTACATTAGTGCTAATTAGAACTGTTCTAGAACGATCCGGTGTGTCTCTGTCTACTCATCTAATTTAGCATTTTATCGAGCAAAAGGTGAACCGGAGTGAAATGTGACTCCATGAATATTTAAACCAGATGAACAGATACGGTTTGACTAATTATTCATTATCAGATTATTGTAGTTCCAAAGACATATACGATATGTTTGTACGTGCATACACAACATCAACCTTAGCACATTAGAAAACAAGGCGCACACATACAAACAATGGTGATTAGTATATAATTCACGAGTACTATTTACGTAATGTATATATCATTATTATACGCATGTATAACAATTAGAAGATGATATCTGGTGTATAGGCGACTACGCTTTCGTAAATTCTCATATTCTTAGACATTATTTTCACAGCTCTTAGATTATTAGCAGCGGGTGTACTTTTTAACTCTTTTTGTGCCTCGTAATTTATGTTACCGATGTAAAGGATACTGCCTACGATCTTTAATAAAGATTCCCGGGGCTACCACAAAAGGTTATTAGCACCATACCTGTGGCGAGGATGACTGATCGACTTTCATTATCTCGTTATTGTTTCGAAAGATCCCTTTAATAAAATTACATTTTACGGAGAGGTGAGGAAGGGAATGTATGGTCCTCTTCCGTCATACGAATCACGCACATTCATTTATTACGTAGTATATTAATACGAAGGTAACGTCTTAAGTTTTTACAAACAACCACTAGATGGTGCTATTGAGACTCGACTTACTGTTTCTGTAAAATTTTACATTTGTTATTGTTGAAGCAGTGATAGCATAAAAATCGGCAGGGTAGTTTGTTTATAGTGAACGTTTAAATAAAATGATGGTTCTTGTTGGATGATTTTTACAATTTCAGTAGGCGTAACATAACAATGATGCCTTGAATCGCTTTGTTGAAGTTTTGGCAACGAAGCACCATCAGAAATGACCGTTTCTGACTGGTTTGCAGATTACGTCCTTGTCATGCTTCCATCAATGATAAATTTCTTGAAGGTCGATCAAAATCGGTTGTTGTTCCAAAAAACATTGCTGTACGCAGCATGATAAAGAGAATCGGAAAGATTGAATTGGTTATTTGCAAATGAATCACTAAAATTTTGTCACCAGTTAGAATGTTAGGTATAGCAAAAGAATTTAAAAAATTATGTTTCAAATTTACTAAAATCATTCTGTCTAGACTACACAGTAGATACGGAGACCAGAAAAATCAAATAATTTAAAAAACTAGCGGATCATTTTATGAGAAAGTCGTTTTTATTTGAGGTATTCCACTATCTAACTCAATCTATTTAATTGAGTTTATAAATAAAGAGGGTCGGTACCTCTTAGAATTGCTTACAAGAGAGTGATGCATTCAATCGTACTTTAATGCGTTAACCTGTAGTTATGCTTTATAATTTTTTTATTTACGTTGGTGGCGGGATAAGTATAATATTGGGTAATATTTGGTAGTAATTGTGGACTTTTGGTTTTGAAAAAGAAATAGGTTTGACAGAAAGGTGAAAAAATTACTAATTGTGAATCGAAGTCAGAGGCGGAGCGCGGTGGATCGATGGGATATTAACCATTCAAATGATTTCATCGCGCGTCACAAGACCCATCAAAATTCTGCCTGACCTGTATATTTGTAAAATTTAATAACATTGAGCTTAGTTGAAAAGTAAAAATGTTGGTGTTCCGAAATAGTTTAATTATATTTATTGTTCTTTGTTTTAGGTAAGTAGGTGCGGTTCTGTGTATACAGTAGAGAATTTGAAAAGGTAAAGAGCTGTATATATTCCTAGTTTGAATGCTTTAAAACTATTGCAGATTAGATATCCTAAATGAATACCAAATGTATGTTCCACTTTGGAATTTTTGTTATTAGTAACCCTTAAGCAAAATTTTCTGTTTTCATTAAATGGTGTCGTATTACCGACAGCCTCGGTTTTTCATTCAATTCCTGTCGATAGTCATCAGTTTTGAAAAGTAGGGTGAGGACAAAGGAATGCGTTAACGATAATAGCGTGCTGTACGGTGGTCAAAAAATTCAGCGAGCGATGGAATCGTTATAGCAAATACTCAGGGGAGCCAACAACCCCGACATCCGTAATCGATTCGAAACACACCCGTAGCGGGTTGTTGTAAATTATTGGGCCACAGACTGCAGCTGACAACTAATTGACATCGCGTCAAAAATAAATCTAAGGGTGACTTTACGACAATGCACAGTCAAATAATTATAGATATTGGTTGTGTTAAAGACATTTCTCGAGTCACCTTTTGTTTTACGTAGGAAGCAATTATGCTAATGCCTGTAATTGATACGAGAAGGAAATGCCATTTATTTCGATTATGTTTAAACTATATATAGGTGAACCTTTAATAATTCTGAAACTATTTTATTAGACAATATATCAAAATTCAAATTTGCATATTTCAAACCCTGTTGTAATTTTAAGAATTACGTTATGCGCTTTTCACACACTCTTGCCATTAAAGAAAAAAAATTCGGCTTTGAATTGTTTTTATCGATTCTCTGTGAGAAATCTAGTGGAGGTGGCCGTTTAAGCAGATTCGAAGGAAAGAATAACTATGTCAACAAGCTATGAAATGGAATTCTTTGTTTTACCAATAACATTTAACTTTATCAACAGAAAATTATATTTCTGAAATATATTTTTTCAGAAAAAAAATATAAATATAGAAGTATTCACATTTTGCGTAGTTATCAAAATGTAATAGAGCTTTTATGTAATGTATTACCTTTTTAGTGTTAGTTGCAACTAGCGAAAGTATAGATCGAAATCAGTAAGTTCTATTTGACGAGTGAACCTAAAGAATAGTTGTTCAAAAGTTTTACTAAAAATTCAAATATAGTTAATGGAAATGGGACCTAATTGTATTCAGTGAGCGCACACAAAGGTTGAAACAAAATCCATAAAAATTTCAGAAATTTATTGTGGGTTGGATTTCAACGCATTCATAAATTATTAATTCATAAACCGGAAGACACTTAATTGACTTTGCCTCGGAAACAAATTTAACAACTTACGTTCAATAATTTATTAAGAACATGCACATTCTCGCATTCACGTCTGCCTATTTGAAATAAGGTCAGATATCACTTTTCATGTTTATGTCCCCTTTGATGACTTGGCCGCATGTCAGAGCACTTCGGCATTATAGACTACGCAAAAATTATGCCCGAAACAGGAACTCAGAAATTCATTCGTTCACGTCAACTCGTAAACAGACGTAGTGCGATATAAAACGAATTCAATGGAGATATTGCCTCCACGCAAATAAGAAATGCCAATAAATATTTACGATTGTTAGTAATTTATTGATTTCGACCTAATAACGTTTTTACAGCTATCGGATTAATTATTTTAATATTTGAAAATGTAAATAGAGAGGTATTCTGAATAAAAAATCGTCAATTATCAGGGGAGCACTATTTATACTTGCTATATTTATATTATCCACATTTCATCTAGCCTATTGGAATAAAATGGAAAATTAGTATTTATGTAAAAAATTGTCTAACTCAGAATTCGGAACATGTCGCATAGATGTCAGAAAAGAATATACAGAATCGACTTAGATTAACAGCTTGGCAAAGCCCATTTATTCTCCAAGCAATGATATGACCTATGTGGATGCATATCATAATATCTGTACATTACTCAAAAATATTTATAAATTTACTGTACGATTACCTACAGAGTGGCACAATTATGTAAATCTTTTTTAAAAGGCACAATCAAAGTCCCCAGAGATAACTCCCCCTGTATATTTCGTTTTGTTTGTAATTTCATTACAAGTACTTAAAATTGTGAACGTTTATACATTTAAACTTGAATAAACACTATATTTATTTAACTTGAAGCTTAGCACGGGAAATGTTTTCCTGATCGATCTAGCACATATGAATAGGGATGTATCATTGGGTTTTTGAAAAAGTACACTTATGATACTTTGCTTACCACGTTTCCGGCTAAAAGTTCTTTCCATTTACTGGAAACCCTGTTATAAATTGATGTTATCCCTAGCTTATTTTGGGACTAACATTAATGCCGAGAAAACGCTAGATGTTCGCCTAATGTTTCAATAACCCATTGCAGCATCGTTAAGTGAAGGTTTTAAACGAGATTAAAAAGTGCTTTTCTCTAATAGGATCGGCTCATAGTTTGCT
Organism: Oryctes borbonicus; assembly: GCA_902654985.2. NCBI lineage: Eukaryota > Metazoa > Arthropoda > Insecta > Coleoptera > Scarabaeidae > Oryctes > Oryctes borbonicus. The sequence continues at coordinate 11,372,176 of LR736857.1, forward strand.
GCTGTAATCCTGATTTGTAGAATTGAGCGTACTAGAAATTCTTTTGGTATTTATGTAACGTTGTGTTCTATATAATACTATAATAAAAATGTCTGTTTCGTAATAACATTCCTGTATTTTTCTAATCCTTGGTAAATCTGTTTTGTCATTTATATAAGCACATGTATAAGTCTGTAGTATTTATGTACAGTATGTTTTATGTTTCGCGAATATGGGTTGGTTTACACGCCGAAATTTATTACTTGACAAATTAATGTAGTTTTTGCACAGGCGCTTCGTGTACTTTATAGATATTGCCGACCAAAGTAATTAAATGTTGTATTTTACTATTTTTAATTTTCGGCTTATAAGTCTGATTTAAGAGCTTGTTGTTTCGATGATTTATATACGTGTGACTCATTAACGTCGTTGAGAAAGAAAGAAGTATTACAGGCGCATCCACTTACAGAAATCTGTATAAGCGTAATTTATGAACATTCTCAAGAGATAATCTTCTGAAAACAAAAATACGAAAAAGCTAATTTATCAAAGTAGATCATAATTAATATTTCAGTAGCAACAGTCGACCATTAAAAAGGGAAGAAGAATTGTAGCTACAATTATACACTACGCTTGTTACGAAATTCCTGCAATTCTATTGCTTTAGGATAAACCTAAAGAGTACAACAGTTTTATACAATTTGATTCAATTTTGTAACCATCTAAATTGTCTGCCACCGTCAAACCTTACTTTATGAGGGTGAAACTTGATTCCAAGGAATTGTAAAATTTATCCTTTTCATTCTTTTTCTGTAACTTTACGCATTAAAACGAGAGAAATATTTCATATTTATATGCTGAAGGTTGGATATAGGGCCAAATAGAAATAAAAGTTTTTCAGTCGTAAAAAGCGAGTGCCTTCGACATATTTGGGGTTTTATGTGTTTTGGAAGACAACTGAGTAAAACGATAAATTCTTTTTTTTTTTTTTTAAAATCACATTTTTATACTGTAAAAAATTAAATTGATTATGAATTAAGCCTTTGTAGAACAAAAATGCGTGGGTTTTATTTTATTTGTTTTTCTTGGTGATTCGATAGCTTAGGGCGACTAGTTTAGTTTTATGTCGTATAATTTTGTCTAAACTATATACAACCTCCGCCTGTAGGATTTCATGTATTTGTCAGGAGTGTGGAGGAAGGCTAGATGCATATACCGCTCAATAAGTTCTGATTTCTTAGCACTCACAACATGACGACATTCATCCATGATAGGGATTCCACGCTAGTTGGCAATAATTGATAACTTTTTACCTGTTGAATTACATCACTCGATAAGGGGACTTGAGTTATGATGAATTATAGTTACATTCACGCGAGATGAGTGGCTGGTAAGATTTGCTGTAATTTTCTCCTATGGGGTAAGTCCAAAGTGCTAAAGTGTTCAACCGGTGACCGAATACGGTTCGTCATTCGGCCACCGGTTGAGAATGTGGATAATTCGTATCCTTGAAACGACCGTTCCCGATTAATTGATTAAATTTGTAAGGTTGCGGAGGTTGCCAATACACTGTTGTTTAAATTGTTATGCTTGTATTGTGTTATTTAGCGTTAAGAACTAATTATAAAGTTTGTTTATGTAAAATTTGTGTAAATTTGTGTAGTAATATTCTCCATTATTATGATAATAGGTCAAGCAAAGAAAGTGGTCACGGAATTGCATATTAGACAATGACAGCACATATTGAGGTCGATTGGGTGACACCGCTTGACATATCAATCATCTATTCAAACATTTCCAAGTACTTCAGCAACCCATAATTAATAGGAGAAACCGATTTACCTAACCAAATTATCTCTTTTTTTGAGAAGACACTTCCCAACCGTTATCGAGGCAAGATCTTCGTCGAACCGCTCTAATTTATAAACAACTTAGCGTTCTTTTTTTAATTTCGATTTAAATTCGAACCGATAGTATAAGTTGTTATGAGGTTAATAAATCAAATTATCTTTCTTAACCAATTTCTGGTTAATTTAAACCCATTTCGAAATTAGTTCCTGGCTAAGAGGTTGGAATCAACTGACTTTCCCGGATAGGCAAAAGACTATAGAGTAATTCGATTCCGTCATTAACCGGGCATTCGAGTCAGAGCCCAATTTTCTCAGATTCAAGCCAGATATCCCGACAAAACTGTAAAATTTAATGTTAATTTCTCGATAGGAGTAGGATTAGTCATAATTTATTAAATATTATTTATACTGCACAGAGCAATGATATATTCCAAGGACTCCAAGAGCGCTAGGGAACAGTTATAATAGATTTTCCAGTTTTCACTGACGGATACCATATACTAGGTGTTGATGGTCAGTGTGACCATAGGAATTTAACACGTAATTTAGTTTTATGCGATTTTACATTTTTCCAATTCATTTTATAATGAAAATCGAAGGGTGTCATGTCAATGTGTTCAGAATTAATTGTTGCATACAAAACTGTTTCTATATTTTTTATTAAATTTTTGGTTTCTTCACAATGTTTGAAATTTAATTTTTTGTTAATTAGTTGCAATAACCGCGACTTTCTTCTGTTTCTTATACATTATTTATAATCGTAAAAAAGGACTATTGTAAGAAAAGGAAACAAGAAAATAATTAATAAATTAGTAGATATTCGAATAAAGCTTACTTCTCAGCAAGATAGTAACCAAGTTTTTTTATCAAATTAAATTCTTACTAACCAACTAAGTGTACTAATTAATCTAAATTCTTCTGGAGTAAATTTTATTTTTAAGAACAAGAAAAAATCAGTTGGGTTCGGAGATTTTGCAATTTATTTCTTTGCCTCGACTAGTCCACCGATTAAGAAAAATAAATATTCTCTAACATTTAACCCAAAATGACCTGGATGATCTAGACGATTTGCATTTTCCAAGACAGAACCAACATTATTCTGCAGAAGTTCTGTTAAAAATTCCAACACAAATATTAATTTTTTTGAGCTATTGGGTGTTTGTACAAACATTGTAATTGGGGATTTTCTTTGGCCTACGCAAAAGTATTTTGAACATTTGGTTCATTATTTAAAGTAAAAATGCATTCATCTGTGGATGAAAGTGCTCGTCATATTTTGCTTTCTTTTGCATAATTTCACGAGTGGAAGTTCTTGGTGGTTGTGAAATTTGTAGGATTTATAGCTATGTTACCTTAAAATATGGCGCAATTATTATGTTACGCAAAGAATTTTGATTCTCATGGTCAGTACTATTTCTTTATTCGCTTCGTTATGACGTTTTCTATTATTATTACTATTGCCTGAATTTCCTTCATCCACAGTCCACAGCTACACTAGCTGTACTCTTAAATTTATTAATAAGTTTTGAATTGTTGATGTACTCAAATCGGTTAATATTTTACGAAAAATAAATCTCTTACTTCTTAGTAACTATTACCAGCACAATAATTTTTAATAATGAAGACACGTTCATATAAACATCCATTATTATTACTTTTTGACGTAAGTATTTGATAGAATTAATAAAATATTTTTGTTTTTATTTCATTCAAAATCATGGATATTACTACTGACAAAATTTCAATTTCTTTTTAAAATTATAAAGATACCGAAAACTTAATAAAAAAATATAGGATCAGTTTTTGGATGTAACAATTAATTCTGAATAACTTATCATTTCCAAGTTTTTGTCGTAAAATAAATAGCAGAGCAGGTAATCGGATAAAACTAAAGCCCTATGTTCGCGTCTGAGCATTAACACCGGGTATGTATATTTTAAACACTTATATACTGTTTATAAAATTATTATTTTTCCATTTTCTTCCTATGTAATTCTTAAACCTGTGCATTCGGTTTGAGAACATATTATTAAAAGATTCGTCAAGTCAAGCGTTTTTCAAGTAATCTATATTCATTAAATTGATCTTTCTTTGTAGAACAAAGTTGATACCTATGTTCGTAATTGATCGGATTCCAATTTACAACTCCAAGGGAAACCTCAACGGTTTCGTTAACTTGAATACATATAAATATCTTCGTACTTTACATAGACACACTTTCTAATCTGGGCGTGCTAGGTTGAAGATAACATTTTACAATACAATAGATCTTGAGTGTTAATGATGCGTTAAGACATTCGCAAATAATGAAACTGGTATTGACCATGTATGGAAAGTATAAGTATTTAACCTTAAGTTATTTGCATGTCACATGCCTCTCCCAAGTTTCTTTAGATCTCCTGCTGGCTGACTACGAGTCAAAAAGACACTTGTTCGTAATACTGTGAGTAAATAAATGTGGACATCAGTGACGGAGATTAGAATATTAATTTTTGTCGCAATGGATAATAAATGTCAAATGTTCTTTAAGTTGAAATTTGCCTATTTGCATTATCTATGGTTGTACGATATTATGCTTTTTATTTAAACTGGGAGAGTGCTGCACAGCAATTTTGTGCGTCCAATATAGTTCGCGAAGCTAAAATAAAAACTTATTGCATCCCTTTAATATAAAGCTCGAGCGTTCTTTGCATAAAGTTCCGTTCTTTTTACAAGAACTTATCGTCAAACGTATAGAAATAGTCGACTACCGAATGTATCTATATATGTTTGAAAGTTCGGTATTTACTGTGCTTACTCGCAACATTGTTGGTGGAGCACCAGGGTATATATCGTCGGAATTGCCGGTAACCAACAGTATTGCATTGTTGCGCTGGAACGTCTGTTTGCCATTTCTCGTACTGGAGGTTCCGTAAATAGCCTGCGGCGTGTTGATTTTAGCCCCCCGTTCTATTATTCAATACAGCGCGCGTATACGGCTACCTATGCCCATATAGCCATTTGGCAGTTGTTGGCGGACGCTGGCGTTATTGCCCCTCCTATATTCATCCCGCGATGCAGCCATAACATTTCTTTCGACATCAAAAATGTCTAAAACGCCCTGGTGTGCAGTTGTTAAATTTAATAGATTTCCGCTATTTATGTTCAAGTGAGGTGCACAGTATTTGTTATTGAACCTACATCAATTTGTTGAATGCAGGGAGTTTAGAATATACGACTGGAAAATACGTACAATCACTTTCGCAGCATTTACGTAGTACATTTTCGTCTTTGATTACTCCGGTGAAATTATCAATTTCAATATTTTGTGTTAATTTATGAAATGAATTAGACTATTTTCGAAAGAGCTTTCATGAATATTTATTTGAGCTACTCTCCTGCTTCAGCTATACCAAGTTTGACGTGGATTTCAATAACAAAGTTTATTGTGCAGTTAAGGAATTTTATTGCGTTATAAAAGATATACAACGTGCGTGGACGGAAAATAATTCATTTCCTGAGTAATTTGGAGAAACGTGTTAACATTTAAAAAGTTAAATGATATCCGGAGATGCTATACAACATAAAATTATATTCAGGTATACAGGATGTTCAGCTTCTACAGCGCGCGATGCTAGCTCAGTTTTTTAAATGGAATATCCTTTGATGCCTCTCTTCAATTCATGTCAACTTTCATTAATATTTCCTATACCCATCTACCTTAGTTTTTGAGATAATGGAAATAATTAGAGATTTTTGCAAAATTCCGTTTTTTCTTTAACGGCCAATATCTTAAACGGCTTACACGCTAAGGCGATGATTCAACAATTACTCGATTGTGAAATTCTTAAGATTTCAGGCAATACATCGAAAAGTTCCTTGTATCAGCTACAAGATAATCATCGAAATCATTGCCATGTTTGATTTATGCTACTTCAATTCTTTTAAATGGATCATCCTGTATGTTTTTCCTTGATCAGAAACTGTTATAGAATTCTTTTATAAACGTGTCGTTCTTTGGTAAATTAAATATGAAACTGCGCAGTTAATTTTTTTGATACGGGCACGAAATACATGCACACTCAACTTTGCATGTTTGTAAAGACAAAATCACTAAAGATAAACTGTAACATTTAATTTGTGCTGCCTACAACTTCAATATTTATTCGAAGTAAACAAAATTTTGCTTCATACAAACTGTAATGCGATTCCCTGTACTTAGTTGAACATTTACTAACACTACTCGGGATATTATTTTGTGTAATGTCTACCTTTCTGTTAGCCAAATTGCGAAACCTTGTTAAGAACTTTCATAATGCTCTTATATATTATACATATTTAAAGAAATTTATTCCTTTTATGTTGAAATCTATTCACTATTTATTATCTATGCGCCCTGGTTAACTTACTAGACAATGTGTTTAAGAAAGTAATGGCTACTGCGAGTATATCATGGAATTGCATAAAAAAGAGTAACGTTTACAGATTTGCTTGGCATCTTGAGCCAAACAAAAGTTCATAATTTTGTCACAGGACTCATGGCAACGATTTCGAAGGCTATCTTGTAGATTCTAGCTGATACCAAAAATGTATTGGTCAGAACTTCAAGAAATACCCAATCGAATAAAAGTACAATCAATGTATCATGTAAGGCGTTTAAAATATCGGCCGTTAAAGAAACAACACATTTTGCAAACTTCTTAAATGATGTCAATTATTTTAAAAACTAAGATAGATAAAGTACAAGAAAGAAAGTTGATATGAACAGATGGATGTTGAGTTAAAAAAAACAAACTTATCGTACGCAGCCAAACTGAACACTTTGTATAGTTGAATTCGTTTCCGAATATTTTTTGTTTGACAACTTTTTCTCTAAATATCGTATAAAAGTATTGCAGCTCGAGAGGCAAATGATTTTTTGTGTTTATTTTTGTTTTATATAGAATGGTACATAATAGTTATTATACAGTTGGTGTACTTCCTTGTGCTGTCGTGTATTTCGGGTCGAATAGAAGAGTTACTTTGCTGAATTCCACCTATATTGGAATAAAATATTAAGGTTAATAGTGTCCTATTCAGGGACAAGAGCCCTAAAAAGTGCACCTTCCCGCTTCCCTTGTTTGTCTTTTTAGGGGCCGCGATGGCAGTTTTTTAGCTTTTGGTAATAATAAGCTTCGTTCATGAGCCAATGCAGTTAATAGTAGTTTAATTTATTTTGTTTTGGTGGTCTTGATTTTTTTTAATAAATGTTAAATAATGTTTTTTAATAAAACATATATTAGATATACAGTGTGTCTGTAAAAGTTGGCAACAAATTGGAAACTTTTTTATTATACGTTTCTCAAAAAATTTTATTCTTGATAAAAGTTGCTGCATGAACCCAAACATACGGTAAACATAGCAGATCCACTCTGAGGTTAACAATAACAGTGCTAACAGCGCTTCTTTGGAAACCCCTCAAGAGTAAACTACCCTTATTCTGAAAGATACGCAGAAATTTTATTAGGAAAATTTGTTTGTGATGTAGAGATATAGTCAAATACAAAATTTCGGTCAAGCACGCCCAATTATGATATTTCGTCATTTTTCGTTTTTTTTTTTTAACTAGATGCAAATTGTTGATTAAATTGCTATATGATAACACTTGTACTAATTGTTTTTAACTGTTTTTCATTTCGATGTTAACATTCTATAAAATATCAATAATAAATATCTAATTATAATAGAAACATTTATTTCCAAAATGCAACATTACACATTAAAGCATGAGAAGGAAAAATGCAGATTCACTTTTTCCTCACTGCACATGTGTTTCCACATATCCACCGTTCCTTTCTAAGCAGGTAATTGTTCTTCGAGAAAATTCTTTTATTACATTTCTAATAACAGCCGGAGTTATACCATTACATGTTTCCCTAATAGTTCTTTCTAAATGATCAACATTTTCAAATGGTCTTTTAAGGTACACTTTTTGCTTCAAGTATCCCCATAAAAAAAAATCTAATGGGGTCAGGTCCGGAGACCTTGGGGGCCAAGCAGCATCCAAAAATCTTCCAATTACTCTTCCATTAAAAATATGCAAGAGAAACTCGCGAACATTTCTCGTACTATGGCATGTTGCTCCATCATGTAGGTACCATATTTGTTGTCTTTCGTTTCTGGGCAGCTCATTAAGAAAACCAACCAATGAAGTGTTTAGAAATTCTAAGTAACGTTGTGCGTTCATAGTTTGGCGAAAGAAGAAAGGTCCAACTAGTCTATTTTTAAAGATGCCACACCATACATTTGTGGTAAAGGAATATTGATCACGAGTTCGGACAGTAAACTGTGGATTAACGTCGTTCCACCAGCGACTATTTTGTGAGCTGACTATCCCATTCGAAGTAAACGTTGCCTCGTCAGTAAAAAGTATACATCTTGCCATACCATGATTATCTTCTAATTCTCCTTGGAACCAAGCACAAAATTCAAACCTCCTATCAAAATCTCCTGCTTTTAGAGTATGACTGAACTGGGGTTTGTAAGGTTTAAATTTGTTTGATTTTAATATTTTTGCAACAACATCTTTACTTACACCAAACAAGGCTGACCTTTTCCTTAACGAATATTTAGGATTTTCTACAGCTGAGAGCATTACTTGGTTTTGAATTTCGTCAGTAGCAACCCATGCTTGATGTTTCTTTTTGAATCTATTCTCAACATTTCCATAAGCCTTGAATTTTTTTATTATTTTACTTACTGTTGCAAAATGTATGTTTTTATCTGGGTGTCTGTAATTAAAGATTTCGGCAGCTTCCCTAAAAGTTTTGTAGTTATCTCCAACAATTAGAACAATTTCAATTTTATCTTGAACACTCAATTTCAATGGCATTGTTATTATTTATTACAATTCCAACTGACGATTTGACGCTTACTGACATTAGTTACGTATTTGTTTCGAAAATTTTCCATACCTACTTGATTCAGTACAAGTGTTATCATATAGCAATTTAATCAACAATTTGCATCTAGTTAAAAAAAAAAAACGAAAAATGACGAAATATCATAATTGGGCGTGCTTGACCGAAATTTTGTATTTGACTATATCTCTACATCACAAACAAATTTTCCTAATAAAATTTCTGCGTATCTTTCAGAATAAGGGTAGTTTACTCTTGAGGGGTTTCCAAAGAAGCGCTGTTAGCACTGTTATTGTTAACCTCAGAGTGGATCTGCTATGTTTACCGTATGTTTGGGTTCATGCAGCAACTTTTATCAAGAATAAAATTTTTTGAGAAACGTATAATAAAAAAGTTTCCAATTTGTTGCCAACTTTTACAGACACACAGTATATGTAAATACCGAAAGAATAAGGAAATTCTATTGAAAGTGACTATAATACTGCGCAGATCTGCTAAAATACAGAGAGTAAACGTTTGATAAATGGAGCAATAATATACAATTAACTATGCAAGTATTAGTAACAGGTTTACAAAATGTATTTAATCATTACGTGCAGGTGCGCACGGCAAAAAAAGCGACATTGAAAATACACTAATACATATATACGGCCAGTTACATTATTGTTCGCCAAGCACTTTTGAGTTCTGCGGCAACGACATTCTACTTGCGAGCCAGAATTCGCCTTAATGTTTACGGCAGCTCGCTGATTTACTCGAGACGGTTAACTTTGATTGTTTATAGAAATTGTCATAAAAACATTCTGCAATATGATTGTGAAAATAAATTGTGATCAAAATAAATACTGCTTACGGCAGCAGGAATAGTTAGGCGCTTTAACCGTTTATAAGGGCATTGTCAGCTTTATATTTAGTTAACGCGATTATATTACATTTTTGAGTTGATTTTATCGGAAAAGCCCTTGCTGAAATTTATTACTAACTTCACACCGGTATAGGAGTATGAGCAACAGTTTACTGGACCAGAGACTTGTAGTTTACAGAAGATTTATCTAAAACTAAACTAAAAGCTGGGAAGGCGAAACAAAGACTTCATACTGGAAGGACACATTTGGCGAGGGTCAGGTATTTGAACTGGACCTTATCAATCACAAAAATCGGCAGGCAAAAAGTCTGTTTTTGTGATTGATAAGGTCCAATTCCAAACGTTACTGAGGATAATGATCGATAACGATAGCAAGGACTGTGGCGTACTATGGTAAACAACACATAAGTATCGGCAATCTCCGCACCACACAAGTTTAATTTATTGTATAGTAATATAATAATTAGTCCGGGACGGCAGTTTCTAGGTTACTGAGGAGTTTCGTTGGTTATAATTCCAAAAACTGTTTCGATAAAAGAGGCTAATGTATAGGAATATTTATGTTGTTTTAATTAGCTAGATTTTATTGCATTATTATAATAGCAATATTAAGAGAAAATAGGAAAATTGACGACGAACCAAGTCGAATATCGAGAAAGCCGATATAACCAATTTTTGTTCATATATTGATTGGCAGATCATTATACTGATACATTAATATAAAGATATATCCAGACATCCTTACATTTTGGGTTTGTAAGCTGACGAGGCGTTAAATTGGATGTAGGTCGGTATACGGCTTAAAATCTTTATATTTAGGGTATATCGTATCAAGCAGTTAATCTTTGTAAATACTTTGAGCAATTGTTATAATTACACACATACGAAAAAACTCTCTGACAAGTAGGTTTTATCTCTTATGTAATTGTAGCTTGGATATGCATTAATATAAGGCACAGTGAAGTATCTAAAATGCAACATATAAAATAATACATTAATAGTTATTAGATTGTACTTTTCGTTAAGTATTTTATCGATAAATTATTTTCTGTTAGAATAAAGTTGATTATTGAGTGATGATCTGCAAATGAAGGATCTAGCTAGGTATTTCTTGAGTTCACACCAGGGAAAACTTTTTATATTCGACTCAAATTTGTATAATCAGTTAAAATGTAAAGTTTGCTTATAAAATATTCAATTTTTATGTCAGCAGAGAAAATTTTGAAAGCAAAGAATAATTGTGTTTTAAATTTGGCATCTTCATGAAGATCAAAGAATGGCGTGCTGATTTTAATATTCTTTGTTAGGTAACATAAAACGCGAAGACGCTTTTAAGGAATTTTAAAATGACGGTGAACTTAGTGCGCCTTGCTTGGAAAAAACTTAAGGGATTTGGGAAACCTAATTCTAAAGTTTGTGGATCTTGTTAAAAGCTAGGATATGGGGTCTTGTTCGCAAAGGTTTTAACATCACCACGGCATAAACTTTTAGATTCACAATTTTAAAGTTTCAACCGCAACAGGCAAAATTTAATTGTTTATTGATTTTTTATACTTACTTTCTCTGTAAGTATGGTTTAAAAAACTTCCTAAGTGATTATAGTGTGTCCTCGAATGGAGTTGACATGAGGGAAAAAGTCTTTATTATTAATTTTACGACGAAAAATTCTTCGTTTCAAAGAACTTAGCTTACCGTGAAAAAACTAAGATCAGATGTACAGGATGTTAGTAAATTAAGAAAATGTAGAAATACTTTACCTGTTCTTTATTAGACAGAAAGAAAGTAGTTTGTTATCCAAGATTAAACTTAAATACAACATTTAATGTCGAAATCTGGAATTTTATGTTTTTAAGTTGAATCCACAAAAATTGAGAAAAAATACTGGTAATATGAATGACACACTAAATTTTGTACTTGGTCAATAATACCAAGCCATGAACGTAATAATCATGTCTTTAAATATTATTGTTATACATAGCTCACTCCAACTTCTCGCATTTCTCATCCTAATAATAAACGCACCATAGACTGTTACGAATTGTTGCTGGCACATTTATTTCATTCACCGTGTTCTGCATTCATACTTTCAATATCTTACGAACATGCGGTAGGTTATCTGCATAAACCTTTTGTTTTAAAACACCCCACAAGAAAAAGTCCATCCAAGAGATCTGACAGGAGAGTTAATTGGACCAAATCTTCCCATCCATTTTTCTCCAAAGTAATTTGTCAACCAATGCCGTACCAGAAGTGAGGAATGAGCAGGGCGTTCGTCTTGTTGCCAAAGAATGTCGCATTGTATTCCTGGTTTTAAAGTATCAAGAAATGGTAACAGAAAATCCTCCAAAAGATGCAAATAAACATTTTTACAGATTTAAATTTTCATCAATAAACTATGGACCAACGAGTGACAAATATGACACGATGATAATGTTTAGAATACCATAACCTCAGATTTTGATTTTTTGCAAATGGTTTAAAATAAAAACATTGCGAATATATAATTTAAAATGCCGACTTTAAATTTTGTATTTAGGTTTAATTTCACAAACAACTTTTTTTATAAGCATGATAAGTAAGAGCACTTCTCTTTTGTGACCTTTCTACGTTTTCTTAATTTACTAACGCTCTGTACGATTTTGGCCTTTTTCACGGTAAACTAATTTCTTTGAAAAGTAGAATTTTTCATAAAGAAACCATTCGTTTACAATAATGATTTCTTCCTTCTTCTCAACTCCATCCGGGGACACTGTATATCTCAATTAATTACCATTCTAAATTTTTATTTGTGGATTATTCATGAATGCTTTAGATTTTGGCACACAATATACTAACTACTACTACTACTATAATTTTATATTATCCACGCGAATCAATTCATTTAGACCAGATGCGCGCCTTGAAGAACCATTAGTGGTATAATTCATAAAACTTAGCATGATATCGGTTAGTTAGTTAGCCATTACAAGGCTACTTTAAAGTCTTTCATATATATATATATAAAGGAAATAAGGCACTGAAATAATTCTAAAATAAATAAATATTAACTTCAGATATGTTTTAATAGAGCGAAATTGCTTTCAATTCTAAGAATGTATCTTAAGTATTAATCGACTAGAACCTCTTATGTAGAATTTGCGTGTACGTACTTTATGACTGACACTTTCATTAGTAGCTACCGACTGTTGAAAATTTACTGCACGCTTGTTTAAATTTCAGCGCGTTGTGATAAATTCCGATGATTTCTAAAGCAATTATAGATTAATTCTACCGGTTATGCCATGAGTTCTTGCTTTTTCTGGTAATTAAATTAATATATCATCTCTTTAATTGTTACAGTAATTGTGCTTTCGTAACGCAGTTATCGTTTTCTTATAGCCAATTGGCATCTACCAGAGCTGTAGAGGTTTTTATCCAATTTTTTGTGCATCTCATTTTCAAATCAGTTTTATTTACTTTCCTCCATTCATTCTACTATAGAGGGAGTCATCTCCGTGGGCTTGGAAGCCTTTGTGAACGCAGATATTTCAAGACGGGGTCTTCTTGTTATATTGAAACCTACAGATTTCATAAGTCTCCTAAGTCCGTAGCTATCCAAAGTTGCGTTTCTTAATGAAACATGCTATATATTAGTCCGTTTTTGGATTACTCGTTAAACCTTGAAGCAAAATGTAGTAAGCACTAATCGTTCCAGAGTCATTATGGTTTTTTTGAGATCGAAAATTTAAAAATAATGCACAGTGTGTATTTTTGTGATTTTCGACAAAAATATGTTCTAGCAATTTAATTAAAGCAATATTACACGTATCTCGTTAGCAGTTAAGAATCACATAAGCGTGCATATGTTAGGTACTCACAATTACTCCTCAGGATAAGAAAGAAGCCGTTTTGAGAGAATCTTCCGAGCCGTCGGAGTTGATTCACCCGGTACTTGTAAATTATAGTAGCCTATAAGTTTCTATTTGGTTCTGTATGTTTTCTGTATTAGTTAAACCTTTTATAATGTCTATTAAGTTGGCGTGGCCACTTCATAAGCTTACCAGCAAACCAGTTACGTATTTTCTTTGCTAATTTGTTGTTAATCTGTTGCTAATTTGTTATGCAAGAAGATTGTTGCCCTAGCAGCTCCCGAGAATACTACACTAGCTTAATGCTAAGCTAGCGTAGCCATCAAAATCATTCCTTGGAATTATTAAGAAATTAGCAACAAAATATGCAATTGATTTGCTGGTCGGCTTATGAAGTGGCTACGCCATCCTTTACATAGCACAGCTTTTTTGCCAATACTTATGACCCATTTCTGTACAAGCCTTCCGCTTTCATCAATTGCGCGTTGTTATTTGATATAACTTCTAATCTGAATTTACTAGATTTTCTTGTCATTTCCTTCGGGTTTATCACCATTTCAGAATTCTTTGCATTAGCTTTGATGGAATTCTTCGCTGATTCCTTTTCTATTTTTGAATTGTAGCCTTTCCTTTTTAGCAGCGTGTAGTAACTAGCTTTCTGCTTACAACTCATTAACAATAATTATAATTTCCAACTAACAATGGAAGCTCTTGTTTTTTTCTCATATGGAAATATTTCATGTTTCAGTTTTCAACCTTTTCACTCCAATTTCCGTTCTTTATGTTTGTATGGCTCTTTTTCATATAAGTATGTACATCGAGAGTTTTCAATGACATATAAAATTGAAAAATAAACCTTTTTTATTTTCAACAATAAAAAATGTCTATTTCTGTTTTTTTCCTTCGTTGTCGCAGGAATGCTAATCCAACGACTTCTATATTTTTATGGTTGCTCTTCATGAGAATCATTATGCAATGATAATACGTTATCATTTGAAAACGAGTTGTATAATCTGTTATGTATTCGGGGTTTTTATGTACACGGGATTTCGCGGTAAGTCGAGCTAAGCATCACTATTCAATGAATTAACTTAAAAGATGAAAGACGAAGCTGCAAATGTATATATTTCTTGAAAACCTAGTTACGATTGTTGTAGTTCCCGTATTTACGTTACCTCATCCTATAATTCTGTTAGTACCGGCGCCTCCACCATATTTTTTTGGCGTCCATTTTCTTATCATTAATTTTAAAAACTGTACCAAATCATTGTACAACAGTCCTCTTACATTTCTGTATTTTGTGATCGCTGTACATGCAATTTAAACTATCCAAACGCATTATTAGACTTCTGCTATTCAATTTTTGTAAGCTCCTGCCTCCTATATGTGGATCTTTACACTTATGCGCAAGTTGTGCGACAATTCGTGAAGGACTGGGCATTGTCTGGATAATGACATGTGCAGTTAGGAGAGACCTTCCATTTATGTAAACTATAATAAATATTGTATCAAAAATATCTTGTTTCTATTTAGGCCGACTCTGATTAAATTAATTCAGTATCTAACAGACTTGTCTTGGTAAAATACGACTTTGTAGTATTTAGACTGATCTGACTTCTACGACCTGTAAAATTGTATATGCGTGATATTAACGCTCGGTAATCAAAAAGCAATTATTTTCAGAATTAAACCGTAAAAAAGTAGTAGGTGTGAAATACCCTACTACGCGTTATGCGTGTCCGAAGAGTTTGCATGTTCTGCTTAAAAATTCAATTTATTTTCGCATGAATATTGAATTTGGAAGTGCGAGTTAACGATAATTTTGTATGCACAGATATCGCATGCTTAAGATTAATTTATCACCGGCTTCATCTACTTCAGAAGCGTTCCCCCGGATGCTATAAGGAACAAGTAACAATCGAGATTGCCATCAGCGCTTTCGTCCGCCGCATATACAATACCGAGAACACAACGAGAACGTTGTGCATTTTTCATGCGGTGAAATAAGACTCTTTGTTACTCTGGTGTTGAACGTGTGCGACTGTCGCGGATTTTTTTTACATATGCACGTCGCCCTAAGTGTAACCGTAAAAACAAAACGCTTATTTACATATATATTGATATTGAGAAAAGGCAGCAGGCGATCTTTTTTTGATTGAAAAAGTAGTAATGTATGTTTTTCAATACTAACCGTACATGCACTTATTGTAGTGCGTTTTGAACAGAGTAAGCACTGGTTACTGTTAATTTCTTTAATTTGTTAAGGGGTTATGTATTAGACGAACAATCTCCGCTCTAGAGTGAAATTTTACAGAAGATTGTGGCCTGTTAATTGTGTTTAATACAAACACTGCGAAATACACTGGCAAATACAGCTATAGTTAATTCACGCATCACATGTTGCTATTTTTGTCCAATCCAAATTTTTTATTTTGTGATAACCTTTTACAAAACGTTAATTTCTTTGGATTAGTTGAAGCAAATAGTATTGGTAATTTGTTTGTTGCTATGATTTTGCCCAGTACTGTATATATGGTCAGTTTCTTCGAGTTTTGGTACAGTGATCTCGAAAACTGTAAGATATGGAAAAATGGAAAGAGGCGGCAGGCATGCTTTGGCTATCTCCTTTTAGCTTTTTGGTTCCATGGTTGTGCAATGGTGTAAGGAAGGGCGATGTTGTAAAACCTTGTGGAATGCACCGGAAACATTTCGCCTCTTTTTTTTACCTTCGACAAATCTTACAAATCCTTGGCATATCAATAGATTGACAGCGATGAGGATAGTTGTTTTCGTAAATGGATCAAAAACATACAAGAGGCATGATCGCTCGGCGATGGAGACCTCCGTTTTCCAGACCGAAATCTCGGTGATGCATTACTTAGTTGACTTTAAGAGTCATGGCCAATATGGACCTGCAAATAGTACCAGTACTAAACAACATCAACATAATATGGTTGGGGAGCCATAATGGATATCCCGATAATAAAGAAGCAAAAAAACTGAGATTCGGGTTGAACTGTTTGTCAGTTCAAACCGAATCTCATTCTGTGCTTTTCGAAAAAGTCAGAACCGTCGTCCATGAAAACATCTTGAAGAGATGGAATGAAACTAATTCCCGCATCGCTAAAGTAACTTTGACTAATCCGAACAAGCGGACAACTGTGAGATATTTGAGATTGTCCACAACGCTCCTTCGCATGGCTAGAATGGGACTAACTAAAGATCTGTCACGCAGGGACTGCTAAACTGAAGAAGAAGTAGTGAAAATACTTTCTCCTTTGCACTGGCATTTATTAAAAGGACGATGCTAGGTAAGCAACGGATATGCCTTACCACGATCAGGACGATTCCTCTGAGCAACGTCCTAACCTTTACCGAAGCAGTAGATCGATTGAGTTTACAAACGGTTCTTCACAGGATGCATATTGTGGCCTAAATGTTATGACATTTGCCTTACCCTCTCATTATCAATAGCTATAACCATCAAAAAATAGTTAGACAGGAATTGCATAAGTAAAATGTTAGGTACTGTTCCCAGACGATCTGTCTTTCTCAATTGCTTCAAGCTACTTGGATCAATGTTCTGAAATTATTTAGTTAGTTTTTTTAAATACTGAATACAGATGTAGATAATCTATGAACACAAGTATATGAAATTTCGCGAAGCTACAACATGTCCACTGCATAAGTAAATAAAGAAACAGTAAAAAAATCGCGGTAAAAATGTGATGCAATTGACTTGATGGTACAGTACATGTACGTACATGTATATATGTGCAATATCGTGTGTTCATTAGTGATTTGAATCTCCCAGTTTCTGTTCTGCTGAAATTGACTTGTACGTTTGCTGTCCACGGTATTGACGGGCTATGTGTTAATAAAGTAGTTCATTATTATGGAGATTGAAATTTAGTCGATTTCCAGATAAACTCAAATGAATGTAATTACGCAAGCGGAATTAGAATAGAAAATAATCACGTGGTGTCGTATGGTCGTAGAGGTGCACTATGTGAATATGTTTCCTGTACATGGAGTTTGGAATAATTATGCGAGTAGAACAATTAATTAAACATAGGTACTTCTATTTAAGCTCTCATTTGTTTATTTTTGTGTAAGAATAGATTGCCAGGGTGAGATTAATAATTATTTTTAACTTTATGAAATGATAATAATTCTATAATTGATAATTAAATATAGTTGAAAATTGTTAATTGCCATCCACGGAGAAACGTTCAAAAAAGATATTTTCGTATTCTTATGACGTATTAGCGAAATGTGCTTATGAAGGAAGTTCTAGGGTAATTTTTCAAAGAAGCTACCTGCAGCTTAATCTGTTTAGGTACCAGCTGAGAGCGCGCGTGCTACTGACAGCTGCTCCTCTACCAGATGCACACATATCAATTAGAAGTCGAATATCATTCTTCCACGGTTCTACTTCATGCTGGTTTTGTGTGTGGATGTCTATCCATAAACAGCTCGGTAGGCAGTCAATGTACATGAAAATAAATGGGGTAGCTTGTGGTTGGAGGCTTATTGTTCTGTTTGTAGGTTTACATATGCAATTATAAGATTTATTTGAATTTAATTTGTTAATGTTGCTAAATCAAATATATTTTACCAATGCAATCTGCATCGTGTCAAGTTGAATAAATTTGATCCTTACTTGTTATAGGTCTAGTTGTTGTATAACCACAGTCGCATCGGGTACTTAAACGTAATTATTTATAACAATACTCCTTGTCAATGTTGCCTAACTTTTGGACTATCGTATATCCACTAATACCTGGTGCGTGTACAGTAACAGATGTTGCTTGCAGAATCATTCTCATTTCACAAATGTTATCGGGAACAAGGCCTCATTTGTTCATATCAAGTGATTAATTTTCAAAGCAAATTCAAGTGTACAAGCTTTATTTTAAGTAAAAGAGTAATTCAAGTTTGTCCATTCAAACAAACGCCGTATTTTAGTGCGTGGCGCGTTACCACAGAGAGCACGCTTCAATAGTTGAGTGTAGGCTTTCACGACCGTAATCCATAGTAGAAGTAAAATATTAACTACACGACATCACCCGAAAGACATTCCTACTAAGCCCGCTTCAAATTTTAAAGTTTTTAGTCGACGAATTAAAATGTTTAAAAAAATATTATCTACAATTTACAATTTTTAAACTGCCGAAAGAGTGACACTCCCAGATATACCGACAGTGGAAATTATCTTTCAATTAGAATTCCTCAGTTTTATAACATTACAGTATAGATGTATGTAACTTATAAAATGCATGTATTGTTTGTAAAAAAAAAGTATATTATTAATAAGGAAACACCAGCAACCCGGAAATTTGGATTTCGACGAAATTAGAGACTGAAAGCCTACCTTAGTATAAGAACAATTTCTTTTAGCGGCTGCATTGCTCGATTTCGGAGTATACACCCCTCTAAAAATGCTCAGGATTTTTTGAATCTCGTAGATTATAGCAAATATCTTTTTCTTAAAACATAATTTGAAAATCAAACAAAAATTCAAATTTCTTGCAAATTTTAGACAGGGCTGCACCTCAAAATCAGGCAATTTAGCTGTTAAAAAAACTTAAAAACAACTGTTGAAGCTGTGACCGTAGTAGTTCAAATGTCACTATCTCTTTTTCCAATGCGTAATTTTAATTTGCTTATGTATCCCAAGTTTTTGTTTCACAGTTTTATTATTTATTAAATGCTTTCTCTTAATTGTTTCTTTCAATTTAAACAACGAGCTGGCTTAGTCTTTTATATGTCGTTGTATGTCTATAGAACCAATTATGTAGCGTTCCTTTTGAAAGTGGATTACACAGAGCTTTTATTTTTAATAATCCAGTCCTTTCTCACTGTTAACGCTACAAAAAACAATCACAAACGTTACTACCGCTTTACATATGCGTTTTCCTTGCTCACTCATCAAATGCTCTATTGTATTAACAAGTAACGAATTTTTAGTCATCATGTTCCTCAGAAGGTCATGCGTGGCCATTTTTTTCTAATCAGGTAAATCTTATAAGTTATCTCACGTACTCTCTGGAAGATCAAATTTTGATAATATGAGTGGCGCTATAGTATTCACGATCTCAGTTAAAAAAAAACGTATCGATTCCGCTATAACTGTTGAATAAAAAACGAGTACCAAGCGAAAGATTTGTTACTCGTAGACGTTGGCTAGTACGTTACTTGTGGGTGCAAACTGAATACTAATGTGATTGAAAATATACGTATCCGACTTTTTAAATATTTCGCTTGACATTCTCTCCACACCCCGGTACACAATACCGAAGTAATGCGAATATGAATTAATAATTCGCTGTTGTATTCAGATTGCGTTGTATGTGAAAAATCGTTTAGGTTTTAATCATGACACCCACAGACTCCAGAAGTAAGAAGTGAATGTGTTTGCAATTATTAATTTAATTATGGTATGGTTTCGTAAGTTTTAATGAAAAAAAGAATAAAATTGATTTTTGCACCGCAGAAATTTCTATGGATATAGGAATGGGCAGGACCAAATTTGAAGGTGAGGTGGCAACTCTCATATTTCCATCTCTTATTACATATGAGGATGGCATGGTAAATATTTGTGTTAAGGAAGACAACACAATTACTTAGCATTTCTCAAATTTATTTCTCGGTATAATCTTCTCGTAGCTCTATGTATTTATGTTCTAACTTTTTTAAGCCATTATAGGATTTGCAATTCTGCAACTCTGCAGGAATCTACAGAGTTGCAGAATTGCTGCAGAGACACTATTATGATGGTAGAGGATTTTTTTGTATGCTAGGTGGGGTCCTTTTCTCTTTAGCGTAGTACTTTCCCGTGCTTGTCCTTCCATTCTTCAAGTAATCAATTAAGATTATACCTTGCGAATTCGAAAATATCGTCGCCATAACTTTTCCGGCTGACGGAATCACCTTCACCTTTGTTGTTACGTATTCACCGGGAAAACCCCATTTTGCCGACAGACCTTTGGTTTCTGGCATGTAGTGATGTATCAATTTCTCATCTACAGTTACACAATGCAGCAGAAATTCACTGGTATAACGCTTTAGCTTTAGCAAAGTTTTCTCATACTCAATTTTTCGCAGAGGATGTTTTGCACAGGTTCGATTGGGACGTTTACCATATTAGCAATCTGTCTAGTCTTTACCCGGCGGTCTGTTAACACGATATCATAAGCTTTATTGATCATATCGTCCGTAGTCACTTCAATGTGACGACCTGCTCGCTTCTCATCAAAGGCGGATGTTCGGCTACGCTTAAATTCATTAAACCTGTATCTGCTGGTGGTTTTCCATCTAAAAACTTTTCATACTATCCTCGAACTTGGTTGTTATTTTTGAAGAACCGTTATCGTACCATCCAAGAACCCATAAAGAATGTCGAGGTAGGAATATGAGGCACAACTATAACGATAGGCAGTTCCAAAGGCTATAAGGCCTACAAATAAGATTCCGGTCTAATACACGGATGGGTACATCCATCAAGGCAATTGGGACGCAATAATCACGTTACTTTACGGTGGGTCCCAATCCCCAATTAAACGAAAAAACATATAAACTGGCAAAATAAGAACATGCCTTTTATTGGTAATAATTCCGTTTGTGGTCTCTAAAAGAGCTACATAAAACAATCAATAAAGACATGGGAGGACAATCAAATGCCTCCGTATTGGGAAAGTGTTCCAGGTCAAAAACACGCGAAAGTACTCATATTAGGTTCGCCAAAGACAGCAAAATAGCGCTTTCCTTCAGCCATGGGGTCGCTTATTCAAACTGGGAAAAGCTGAAGATCGAATCTGTCGTTTGTGCTAAGAAGATCTGGAGACGACAAAACACAGTCGATGCAAATGTGTCGCCATGAGTTACATAAGACACCAACATTTCAGTAGGCCATTTCTTGCATTTACCGAACTTAAGGAAGAATATCTCAGAGTAGCACTAGGATTTATTAAGAGTCTCCATCTATTCTAACTCTAACTCTCAATCGGATATTTTGCTCAATATGAAGAGGATAATACTTTCTCCAGCGCTAAGCCTGTAGCTTATTCATGAATAAGCGAAATAAAACCAAGGTTTCCAAAGAGGCAGGCGCCTTGTTCATATCAGAAGAATGATGTCCTTTTCCACTAAATTCCGCTACGACTGTAGTCTGGTGTTCGAAAAAACACGGAAGTCCTGTAGGCGAACAGCAGGCGGCTAACTGAAGGTTGTATTTACTAGTATCTATCGAGTGAACAATCAACTTTGTAGGTAGCAATATGAGAGTCCAGACTTTTCTTACTAACGTGACACGTGTAACTTAGTATTAAAAAATAAATATTAAACGGAATATAACGACTCCTTGCGGTGCGTAGATTTTAAATTATAAATTCACAAATTATGGTTTGCGTTTTGTATTATATTTTAAAATGATGCCTTGGGGTAAGTTAATTACACCGGTGGGACCGATAAATTCTGGTAGTGGAAAAAACACGCGAAAGTTGCTTTTTATACGCCAGTGTTAGATGAAATTTTATTCTAACGGAGCATAAACGAGAAAGATATGTAAATATATGAAGTCTATTATGTTCAACACCTTCCGATGGTTTTTTAGTAGCTCATAAAGGAGTAAAATTTACTGTTGAAATTGTATCTTCGCGTTACGTTCATGTTGCACCATGTACATTTCATATACTTTTGATTATTCAAGTTCTAACGTTCTTGAGAATTATTCTTAAGCGTATTTCGTGGTTATGTTGAAGGGTAGATTATTCCTGAGAGAATCTCTTCTTTTGTAGTGAATATTGGATACATTCAATAAGGACTACTTAATTTGCGATGGCAGTAATCGCAAATGTTTTTAAAGCGACTGTTCATAGAAAGAAATGTTGCCCAACTCAATATTTGAAATTTATTAATATGAAGTAACTAAGTACATATGTATATAATTTATTTATTCTTCTGCGATTTATCCTGTGTAACTTACACGTGTTAGGTTCTGTTACAATCCAGATATTATAAATAGAAATAGTTTATTGTGTTTTAACTAAAACACAGTTATTTATAAATTTAACACGATATGAAATGACACGATCCATCGTTCCCGACACAATGTGTGTTGAAATATATACGCTTACGTCTTGTAACATTCGTAATGTTTCTCCGCTGCCGATGTCTGTTTATGACATGTTCTAAATTCTAATGTTATAGGTTTGAATGCTACTTAGAAGGAAGGAAGGAAATGTGATATTTCGTTATATTCGTTATGTAGTTCTTCCAGTTATTGATCTAATATACAAATGCTTCCTGTTTAAGTTTAGTAGCGCCAAGTGTTGCAATCTAGTTTATTTAAAGTTATATGTTGCATAAGTAATTTACTCAACGAATTTCCTAACCAAAGTGCAATAAAAATGCTCCGTACGTATTATTTCAAATGAATATGTTATTATATTACGAGAACTAAGATTTTTGAATTTATTGATTACGATATCAAGAAGATCTTCAACTATTCGGCGAAAATATACAAGCATTTTCTCGAATGTAACAACATTTCGTCAACCCCGTGTGGGAAATTCTGTGAATGGTTGTTGCTCAGAAAAA
>LR736857.1:11415195-11527443 GCA_902654985.2 Oryctes borbonicus
CACTAAAGAAAGCAGATTTATTGAGGCATTTAAGCTTTACGAACGATATAGACGTAATATTCTGAGAAAGGAGTGTCCCGGACTGGTTGTTAAATGTATTTCCTTTTAATGATTTAGTACGTGTTTAAAAGGCAATAGAATATAGTTGGAAGGAAAAACAGTAGGAAATAATATAATGTTGGTTTACGAATGGTAGTTGAATTTACATTTCGTTGATTTGAGAATGGAACTTGAATAGAACTATTCCTACTTTATTCCGGTTAGAAGTCGTACCAGCGAAGTGTCAAGTAAATGACATGTTGTAATCAGATAATCTTAGATGTTCGTTTCATTTGGTGTAACAATAAAATATTATATTACTGTACAAATTCTTACTAGCGCCTCCACCACTTTTGACTTTGCAATTTAGTGGTTTGTTCTGCTATGCTTTATGTAAAAATTAATTAATTAATTAAAATATTGTTTGTAGCCTAATTTTCTAAAAAATTCTTGATGCTGATAATAAAGACATTGAAGACGCTTGCGGTAAATTAATTCAATTATATATGTACACTGAAAGAAAAAGGAGCAACCATAAATTGGTTACGTCAACCAACAATGTTTGTTAAATATACTCAACACTCCATATGGTTTAAAACAACAGCATATAATTGGTTGAACCTTTTGAAGTGGATCAACTTTAAAATGAACGCGCAAGCAACCTACATTACAGATTTCAGGATTGCCTGTCTTGTCTTTAACAGTGATCCCACGTTTCTCATTCTGATTCCGATCCCTCAGTTCCTTTCTTCCAACGTTGAGCTTGGTGGAAGCTCACAGAAGCCCTTAATCGGAAAAAGTTTTTGTTTTTATGCACTGAGAGAAGACCGATTGTTGATTTAACAAAATTTTTGTAACATTGGTCTCGTTTGTATACGTGTATAATTTTTTATTTTTTCAATAAAATGTAGTGGCTGAAGTATTTTTTTGCTAATCTAATAGATGCACTATGATAAAACTACAACAACAAAAGACACTATCCGTCCTTCCAACAAAAAGCATAGTTGCGTTAACAAAAAAAGGCAAAATTAAATTTATGCTGCCGTAACTGAATTTAAATTGTTAAACTGACTAATATTTGATTTCGAAGCTTCGATCTATATTATATCCGCAGAAACACCGTACACTGCCTTGCAGTATATGTATTACTATATGTACGAGTTAAATAATTAAAACTGGAAAACTAAACTTTATAGTAGGGGCATGCTCTTGAGTTTACATACATTCTCTTTTTAATTCAACAATGGCTCCAAGGCAAGGCAATGTATTCGCTTGGACGGCGCTATATTGTTAATTATTCCACTTCACTAACGACATACAGTATTGACAATTAGGATGTTCATCACGAGTCAAAGATTGAATTAAATTAATTAGTAAATTGATCACTGACCGTCATTATAATAATCGTTATTTTCGATATTTGTCATGCAATCGCAACATGTTGTAGCATGTTCTTTTAATTAAACCTTTGAAAGACTTTTAGATTTGGAAGGCAAGTTGAAAATTGAATCTTTCAATTAGTGGAAGTACGTCAAACGTTAACAATATATATATATATTGATGATGGTGATGAAAATAAATATCAGGATTTCATTCGCCTCCGCCATCTTCAAAGCAGTCCCCTTGGGAAAAGAATACATTGCAGTTTTTGTTTTGTTAACGTGTTCAGCTCCATTTTATCCAATTTAGCTTCAATCTCCCTTTTGGGGTCAAAATCCTCGTCCTTTCAATTTGATTTTAATCTTTGGAAAGAAGAAGTCGCAAGTTCAAGTCAAGCGAGTACACTGAATGAGGAAGAACAGCCATATTGTTTTTCGCCAAAAACTGCTGTACGTTGAAACCTATATGTGACTCCCCATTATCGTGGTGGACAATCTAATCGTTCCTGCGCCACTTCTTGAAGATTTCCTTCTCACATCTTCCCTTAGCCGCGTTAGCGGCACGGTAGAACATTGCATTAATCGTTTGACTCGCAGGTACGAATTTTTTAAAGATAATCCGGTTGATGATCGTTAGGAACATTTATCGTCATTGACTGATGTCCGGTCATTTTTGAAACGCTTGAGCCAATCGTAAGTTTGTGTTTGAACTCAGAGCGTTGTCTCTGAATTCTTCTGCGGGGCTCTTACCCAGTTTAAAATAGAAGTGGATGCAGATACGCGGTTTTTTGACAAATCGCAAACACAAGCATACACAACATTGAAAAATTGTTCACCAAGAAATAACGTTTCCACTTACAGTCTCGACACTCATGGCACATTGACTCACAAAAGGTGCACACAGCTACATCTAGCGGTTTGATTGTAACTGTGTTCGTTATTCAATTTTGGAAACTTTTGGGTACCGCTTTGTACTTATTTTCTAAATACTATTCTCAATAAAACAGCTTTTCGATATGCTGCAGAAGAATCTGACTAGCGCTATTACCATGTTCTACATACAAAAGCCAATATAAATTTTCAGTGCCAACTTTTATGAATATGACTTAATCTTGTGGTGTCCATTTACTCTAGCGACTATCTTGACTAGCTTGTGACTAGTGACTAGCTTGATGGCCCACTGATAACAGGGGCTGCTCCTTACTGGCGGGGGTTGAGCTGCTGTGCATTTGGCTCCTACCAGCATCGAGAGGTAAATTTTTGTGATTGGTTTGGTACAATATCGAGTCACCATTCACTTGTTGAGGAGTAATTAACTGCGTTTCACGTAAAAAAATATCGTCTCTATATTTACAATAAAAGTTTTCTCTATTATACTTTTATTATATTATATATTTTCTCTGTACTCTCTTCATGAACTTGGCAATGGTTAGCGATAATACTTTATCATTTTAATATCCATTAGAATCCCATTAGAATCATCGTTATTGAAAGTTTTGATTTCGGTTAAGTCCAGCAACAGCCACATGCACAAAACTCTTATCTCTGTATTTATGTTTAGATTTCTGTGAGGTTCACGAGTGCACTTCCTTGATTTGTATTTCGCTTACGTTTACTGGTATTTACATAATAGCAGCTCTACCAGGGCATTTGAAAACATGGGTACTTGTGGACGTTTAGGAAATTCCAACCATTAGAATTGTGCCCCATTATTCATTGCTTTACGTTACGCATACTTATTTTGCTGGTGATATTGTTTGATATTATCTATGGCATAGTACCTTGCACTACGACGTACGTGAAAGTGTTGCAGATTTCTGAATAAAATTTATTTTCAGAATGACCTTTGTAAATTAGATAGTCTTAAGAGGTTTGTTCGGATTATTCTAAGAACACGCAAATAAGGATGTAATTACCCGATGAAGAATTAACACTGCCGCAAATCTTATTATTTAACCAATTGAATGCTATTTAGTAACTGATTGATTATCTATCATTTTCTCGTATTGCATTATCTGTTTTTAATTGTAGATTGTCAATTGGTTTTCTTATTAAGGAAGCCGCTATTGATAGGAGTTTTTGTATGTAGACCACCTAGGCTTTTATGATTCATTCCATCTGCAATGAAACAGGAAATTGCATGTTCCTTTTTTGAAGAAACGGCAATAGCCGCAAAATCTTTTAATTAGTTACTAACTAAAGAAGAAAGACTAAAACCTTTTGTAATAATGTTTTAATTTTAGAAACTCATTTAACGAGCAATTTTGTTTAAGGCGCTCAAATTAGATAACGCGTTGCCAAATTTGTCTTCTATTAACAAATTTCTAAGCATCATTATGTATATACATAATGATGCTTAGTTGTATGTATATACATAATAATAAAGGCCTTTGTATAATGTGTGTATAAATATTTCAAAGACTTGTTTTGAAACCTTAGAGTTTTTGTAGTTACAAATTTGCTGTTTTGAGTAGTACACTACCTCTATAATTTACTCTAACCTATTAAGACTAGCCTAGAAAAAGGAAGAAAAAAGTCAACAGCCATCCTGTTGCGTGTTTTATTAACTACTGTTTAGATAGTTGCTCTATCGATGCACGGTCGATGGCGGAACTGCAGTAGCTGTTCGGGACGGCCATGGAACTATCGGACCATGACCCCATTTTCGTCCGCTTGGGGGATCACTTGGGAGATGGCATGTTATTTGGAGGTTTTCTGAACGGATGATCTCACTGGAAGAAGCTTTTCCAGTCGGGATATCAAGCGTGCTTGAGCTGAACCAAGCCGTGAAGTTCTTTGTGGGAGTAATTAAGCACACCAAAGAGGGAGCTACTACTCAACCAAAACGGGTTGTTAGTGACCGGTGGTTACCATATAAATTACAAGAACTTATCCGGGAGAGAAAAAGGGCCCGATTAACAGCGTACGTAGGTGAATGAGCTCTAGTGAATGATTTAATAAGAAGAGTAAAGAGGAGTTTGAGGGACATCAGACGCAAACAGTAAGGTGCCCTCGCTGATGAAATCGAAAAACCAACGTCAGAGGACAGTTCCGCCGTTGTGCCGGAGAGGATGGTATCGTCTTCTTCGACTCGAATAAGGTTGAGGTCCATGCTAGTTATGTAGAGGGCGAACACTTAAGTACTCCGGACATGAATTCCGGACGCGGACGAGTCAGGGCAAGGCCCCAGGTGGTTCAAAGTAAGATGTTAAAAATCATTATAAGAGTCTCTTGGTAAGTGCTAACTAAGAAAACGCGGCACCGGGCTGGCATCTCGGACAATTTTCTGCTACCCCAGGACTGCCGGTCTCCCAGAAGCCGTGTCGTTCGAATAAGTGATGGAGTCGAACTTAGGTTTTCTTTTTGGAAAGAAGAAGAAAATTAAGTAAAAACGTATCGTTTTTACTTAACTAGATGAAGATTGAAACTTTAAACTTATGTAGTTGAGGAGAAGGGCCACAAAGAAGTGATGAATGTTGTGCAGGCTACGACTTTGTTCGAGTAAAAAGTGTTAGATGTGAATTACGTATTCTTTAGCTGAATAAATTGGCAAACAATGCAAGGTCGCACATGTTAGAAGTAGGGCTGAATACACTTGCCTCAGTGCAGTATTGCGGTAAAATTGCCCATGTTTTAGTTGTACTGTTGTTTATTCGCCCACATTACTCGAAATATTGTAAAACTAAATTCATTGATCGCTCTTTAAAAACTTTGCGTTTGTCTTCATTCAAAATGTAAAGTGCATACAATTTTTAGGAAGAGGAAATTGCTATAGAGTGCCAAGTTTGAACTGAAGTATGGAAGTGGTAAAAGTTAAAGGGCGAACTCCAAGAGATAAGAATGGAATGATTGTTATTCCTGTCTGTCGTAGGTAGACTTGTGGTATCCCATTAGAAAACCAAATAAGAGCTAGTGTTTATAATATTGCGAGTCTTGCTTATCACACATTTTCGAGAAATTCTATGTCGGTTTAAATACACGAATAAACGAAAAATAGATTTTAACTTAGCCACCACTATCATGTCGTTTTTGAATTAAACATAAACGGAAATTATCGTTATTGTTAGGACATAGCTGCAAGCGGCCAGATTTTTCGCATGAGTTCGGCATTTACCTTTTGCAATATCCATCTTACTGTCCAGATTAAATGTCTTTGCCTTGCCAGATATTAAAAATGGATGCGTGGATAGAAGAAATTCCAAAAACAACAGTTTTTGAAAATGGCAAGAGTGCGCCATACTTTCAACAAGTTATCTATTAGCAACAAGGAAATAGGTAACGAATCAAAAGTGATTATACTTAAAACAGTATTTTGGTCGGTACTAGTAATGGGGGTGAAACCTGGATACTGAATACTGTTTAAAAAGTAGACTTAGGACGATGGAGGTAAAAGGTGTAACAAGGAGAGATATTGAATAAAAGCCTCTGACAAAGACGATCGAGAAGCAGCAGTTGAAATCGTTTGGTCATTTCGTAAGAATTGAAGAAGAGACCCGTTAATGCTATATGAGAAGGGTGACCCGAGGAAACATGGAAGAAAGACACATGAGGCGGAACGAAGGAACAAGTTGTCAAATGAGTGAAAAGAATCGAGAAAATTAATACATAAAGATTGATTAAAAGTTAACGGTAGGAAAGGTTTTGTTTATATGTGCGTTAATATATTCTCTCAAAATATATATTTTTTAAGTTTTCGTATGATTCTGATTAAATGATGAAATTGATATCAGTGGTACATGTCAGTGATTGTCAATTTTTGTAAAATGTCTAAACGCGCAATTGGTTTGTATTAAATACGAATGTTTGCTCGTGTATCACATTTAGCACACTCTATTATTTCAATGGAAAATTGTTTACTATATTCATACATCCAACATTACATTATGAACTATGAAACGTGCATATATCAGATAAGAGTTAACATTATAGAGAGTGAACTCAACAATCGACTTAGCCTTAATAAATCGGTGTCTTTGTGTTTGGATTTTTGTTGTCTGTATGTCATATATTGTTGTGTTTCTTTGATAACGGTTATTACCCCACAGGATTGCATGCGCAATGAAATCGTATTTTTCTTTTCTACGATGCTGAACGGACTTCGAACGTTATTGTACCTACCAATCCAGGTTTGGAATGCGAGGCAGAGACGAGGAATATTAAAACTTTCACTTGAGGAGGCAGTGGAGCTTTTGAAAGATACAAGTAGATCGGATTTAAGTGGTTGGAACGTAGGTTCGGAGTTGCTGTAATAATTCCGTTTCGGTATTCTCCGAACACCTGTTACATTCATCTACTATATGAATTCCATTATTTTCAACATGTTATTTCCATATGAATGACGTGTAGTTATTTATGAATATCAAAAAGTAAAAGTATTGCGCAATACTACGGAATGCTGTTTAAGAACAGGAGCTTATACATATCCTAACAATGTCGATAATTTCCACTTTATAATGTTTGATCCGAGAATACCATGATAATAGGAAGTTGCTGTCAGATTTATTTTCCATTACATTTATTCGTTTATTTAAATTGACATTGAACTTCTAAATACATTCTATTCATTTTGATTGCAAGCGGATTGTACCTATGTTGGAATTATAACATTCTAACATTCTTTCGCTATTCGCTATTAAGCCAGCCTCCTGTTTCTTTATTGTGAACAGCATACGCAACATAAATAAAGTATAAATGAAACACAAGGTGTTGAAATAGTAGATAAATATCACATTTTGCACTAGATCTAGACGGGGGTTTGCTACAATGGACCTTGATTAATATAGTTGCATTTATCGTTATTGTTTTGGTTACGGACTGACAATATACCAAATATTTCCGTTTATGTAGTAGCAAAAGAAATGTTAACTTCATTTAAAGTTGTTACAACCGTTACACATGACGGCCATACCTTGTACTGGTGTAACAAAAGTAATGTTATCGTTTAGTTTTACAGCCTCGATTATGCGGTCCAATTAACATGGTTAATTGAAAAGCTCGAATAATAAAAAAGATAAAAATAAAGATGCATATTATATAAAAGAATATATATTGTAATGTTCTAAGAGGTTATTTGTCAGTAGCACCACTCAGATATCTCATCTAATGACTTCAGTTGATTCACCTATCGAAAATAAAGGTCCTTCTTCTGGTACAAAGCTGATTCCTAAAATAAAATTCCTTTTTTTTAGGCCTACTGTCTTTGAAGCGTGAGTGGTAGAAGGATATTATAAGTCTAACCAACGACTGTAGTGGTGAAAATGGACAATTATTTGTTTTATATTTCATTTTTTTCTTTCCACAGCTTCTAAATTAATGTAAAAAATAATAAAAATCATCAAAAGTGGATAAAACAATGGTATGCAATGACGCTAATTTTTATAATTGACTTTGAGTCTATCTGTCACTTAGGTAAAGTGTGTCTGAGTAAATCTCTAAAAAAAGTGTTAATTTGAAAAATTCAAATTGGAATTCAAGAGTGAGTCAAAGTAATTATTCAGAAGCTGCTGAGTTTTTAAAAGAAACACATAAACATCGCGTTTATGAAGTGGAACTTCCATAAATAAGGCTAGTTATCGTTCAAATTGCTCTCATTCAAAATTTAATTTATCAATTCAAATAAAAATTTAGATTGCGGATTGTTTTAGAGACACTTCCGAATTCCACGACCTTCGATTCCATCAAATTATTTCCGAAGAGCATAAAATTTGGAAGTTTTTTTTTCCCAAAGCAAACAATATTCATTATTCTGGTAAAGGCAGTAATAAAGTTTCTGCAAGGCATAAATCCTCGACTAGAAACATAAAGCATGTAAGTATAACGCTTAAAAGAAATAAATTTATTTAAAGAAATCTGTTAATTTGTTTTGTTTATTAAATTGCCTTTTTTTCTAAACACAAAATATATTGCCAAACTCCCTAGAATTTTCTTGTACAAAATATATGACACAGTTCTTCTATCTATTGCCACGTCCGTAAACGACGAATTAAATATATTTGTTGTTGAAATATTTGTTTTCGTATTCACTCAGTGTTACGTACTGTTCCTGTTATTATGGCTGTTCGATGTTATTATTAAATCGCAGATGATCCTTATTTATATTGCTTATTAACATTTGATATCAAGATTATAGCTACTGAAAATATAAATTTTTTTTTTATGGAAATATATGATGTAAATGAAACGTTAATTAATTTAGCAGCAATCACCATAAATTATAACTTAATTAATTACTGTTAATAAGGCTCTTATGATGTGGTATTAAGCTTGGTTTCACGGTTAATGATTTAGACAGGAAAACATTATTTGACTATTTATTATATATTGTTATCATTAGCATATAATTGTACACTTCAAATTGACCGCTTTTTGCTATTTAATGAGATTAATTTTATTGAAATGTGACGGTTTGCTTTGTTTTATTTTTCAGGTAAGTGTCCATCGACATCATCGTCAAAGCCCGGAAATTATAGCACGTAAGCTAAAAATGTGGAAGTACCTGGGATAAGGTGATATTCTTTTTTTCAAATAGTAGATCTTGCGAATACCTGTTACAGGTATCTGCGATAGGAAGCTGGTGTTATTACTGCACTACGCTTAATACATTGCCATCTTTAAATATGTCTTCGCTTTTTCTTATGCGGTTATACCAGTACAATTAAACTAGTTGCTGTCAATTAAACTTGCTTTTAACACTTCATACATAAACATAACAGTAGATACATCAGCATCTCCCATGAGAGTTTGATTTGGTATGCCAGTCAAAATTCATTTCCATTTACACATCTATGCTTAGTGCCGGCCTTGTTTCTTTCTTTTTTCAATCCGACTAACAGATATATGAAAGTGTAGATTGCGGAGTTGTCTTTATTGAAAACCTAAGGAGAATATTGTCAAATTTAAAAATCTACTGACTTGCGATTACGTATTCTACTGCTCATTGAAATTGTTACATAACTTACATGTTGTATTGCATTGAACCTTTTTGCGGTCAATTATTATCATTATAAACCGATGAAAGTTTTAGTACGACTTGGAAATGAGAGAAGTTAGCTATATCTTCTCTGAAATAAGTCTACATTGTTTTCACCAATTTCCATCTTTAACAATCCGTTGGTTTTGAGCTTGTCTTTGATAAAAAATAGACTATCAGCAGGAAAATGAATTTGAAAGCGGACGTATTGTGTGTGTTTTCATAAAATAAGTAGACTGGTTGCCACAGTTGCACTGTGATATGGATAGGAATGTGGCTAGTGAGTAAAAGAACCTCTTCGGCATAGAGCATCATTGCCAACTACGTCATATTCAGGGGCACGTGGTTGCGTTATGACTAGAGCTGTTGCTCGAAATCGGGTACCCGGGTGCTCGAAAATATTAGTTTCGGTTCTATCCGATTCAGGTATTAGGAAGAAAGCAGTATTGATTCAGCCGGTAACGGATCGCATATTTAACCATTTGGGTTCTTCAAACCTATATGAGACGTGCCACGTCGCTTTAGACCTATATAGAAAACGCAAGAATTCTTACTTGAAATGCGACAAAATTAGTGCATCACTTAACCGTTTCCTTGATATCACCGATAGAGTTTTTATCAGAATATAAAGACTTTACATTGGTAGACATGGGGACACGTATCGACATAAGCTTTGAAACTTAAGTCAGAATGATTTAGAAGCCCAAGATTTCTATGATTGTTTAATATTTGGTCAAAATTTAAGTTTATCCTAGTAAATTATAGATTAATTCCCTCAAATTTTAGACATATGTGTAGTTCGTTATACATCGGAAAAGCGTGAGAAGTAGACTTAGGAGCGAATTCTTAAGAACGCCATCGTAAAGAGGCAGGATATTCGACAACTTATTGTAGCGATTATCTTATGGGTTCTATTTAACGTCCATTATTCGGGTGGGATTGGCAGCAAAACAATTCATGTTGGTGCTACCATATTAGCCTTTCTATACTGACAACGAAGATTGTAACGGGAAATAGAAAGACGATCGTGGATGCGAAATTTCTAATGGATTCAGGTTCTGTATGTATCAAAACAGTTAAAAAAAAGAGGCAATATTTTCTGAACTGAGACGGTCTTCTAGCTTCTATTATGTCTTTTCCTTCAGAGAACGCCGGACCTTTTCGACTCGCATTTCACATTTATTTGCTACATTATACGATCTTCTAGAAACAGATACTTCATGGAACAAGTCGTTGTTTTGGAATGGCGGTTTAAGTGTTTGCTGTCGGAAAACAGTGAGAAAAGTATTAAAACACATTGTTAACGTGCTTTGGAGTATACATAACAAATTCTAACGGCGCTGCTGGAAATGCTGACGTAATCCGTTTTTTCCATAATCTTGTATGGGTGTATCTTCCGAAGGGACAAAGCGTTGTACAATCTATCATCAAATTTTCTTGAGGAAAATAATCCGGAAGAAAACTTTCATATGGCCAACCCGATTCATAAAAAATAATAGTTTTATTGAACACCTCCGTATTTTACTTAACGCTTTAAAAGAATCATGGAAGAATATCAATAACGATTAGATTCCGGTCTTTCCAAACTACTAACTGTTTATATTTCCTCGCAGTGCTAAGCCAAGAAGAATGACGGCGATCAAAAGTTGAGCAGCCTAATTGTTTTATTCAACTGAAAAAACATATAAAATTTCATTCGTTTATTCGCTTTTTTGCTATTTGAATTATTTCAATAAGGAGTTAGTGTAGATTCTTAAGTCTTGAAGAAAGTAGTTTTAGGAATCGCATTCTACTAGCATTCACTACTTCTATGGTCATAAGAAATATAATATGAACGTATAAACTGTATTTACTCGATCGGTGGCCCACCAACACTCTGTAACCTAGTTTTTCTTTTTTCATACGCGACGTATCGTTCCTCGAATTAAATTTGACATTGTTAATTGATTTGATACAAGCTGTTTAAAGGCTCCTAGTGGTGTGCGCATTTAGCGTAAAATTTAAATTACTGTCCATTTCTTCGTCTGTATATTAATGCTATAATTCAACGTTAAACTATACAATAGAAGCAATTTAAAGAAGCATTTGATATAATGGTGAAGTCATAGCTAAATATTTTTTGTCCTCTGTGTTGCCCCATTAATTGATTATTGCGTTCAATATTCAAGCTACATGGAATTGATTTCTTTGTCTGAAAATTCAATGCGGGACAATCAATAGTAGTAATTATATACAAAAAAAAAACGCTAATGAAAAAGAAATAGAACCTAATAAAATCCGTTTCAAT
Organism: Oryctes borbonicus; assembly: GCA_902654985.2. Lineage (NCBI taxonomy): Eukaryota > Metazoa > Arthropoda > Insecta > Coleoptera > Scarabaeidae > Oryctes > Oryctes borbonicus. The sequence goes on from LR736857.1 coordinate 11,426,870, forward strand.
AGCAACAATGGTTTCTTATTAAATTCCTCGATTTTTTGTTTTCACGAGATGATGCTGGAGGTGCGTGCTTGCGGTTAATTATTTATTAATGTTATTCCAATGATTATAAAAGGAAACAGTAGAAAGGTACATGGAATATATAATTTATCAGTTTTACAATATACCAGGCACCTAGATGTCGATGCTCTATAATTGCTACTTGATATGGCTTAAATATTTCCTTTTCTGTTTATTTTTTCTATGGGAGTTTATTTTCAATAAAAATTTTGATCAATGAAGCCACCTGTTTATCCAAAACGAATTTTATTTATAATTCATTATATTTTATTTTATTTTACAATTTAATTTACTTCCACGAAACATTAAAGAAATCAAATGTATAAATAATATTCTACGGAATTTACGGTGTATCGAACATTCTTTATGATATTATAGAATATTTCAAGTAGCATAAACTTTTTGTCGGATAAATGTGCTGGTATAGTTATATATGCGAATAGCGTAACATAATTCTTAAACACTGTAAACAAATAAACGCGTTGTAGCATTTAGGTTCTAGTACAAGTTTGTGAATCAGTATTGTTTTGGAAAGTGTTTTGTCAGCATTTGTATCCTGTACGGTAATTATTACTGTTGTTTGTTTGTACAAAATGCAAAGTAAAAGCGTTTTGAAGAGAATTTGTTCGCAGTTTTATAAACTGTCTGGTAGCGAAAGGTCAACATTCTCCATTTTAATTTCGAATAAAATATCTTTGGGAGAATTAGGCATTTATTAGGCATTCAGATGAGATGCCTAAATCTCTAAATGAATTGTGGATGCAACCACCAAAACATCAACAAAATTTCTTTTCGGTTATTTTCTTCTAGTTTAGACAATTTAATTTATTCGCCTATCGTAGTGTAGCGTAATACAGCTTAGTTTTAAAAATAAGTTTTACTTAAATATATCTGTTGCTGTTGAACAGAAAGAAATTAAACACTATACGTATATGACTGGTCTTCATTTGAAATAGCAAAGTTATCATTTCAGACAAAATCGAAGGTTCGGATGCGTTGGGTGTTCGAATCTCAGCGTATCCGCCATTTACTCAAATGGAAAAAACTATGTATTAAAATCCCGAAATAGGTATTTTGCCTAACCTTGCATATGAGTTGGGAAGATATAAAACATGATATGTCCCCAATTTGAAAACATGGTACAGAACATCAAAATATCTAAAAATTAGTTTCAGTTGTACCTAATATGCACATTTATACGTAAAATGCGACATACAGCGTCTTGTGTATTTATAACCCCTCTATATACGTAATGATTAAAGTGAGGACGTTCGGTGCGAGTATTAGTCAGCCAGGCGTCGATTGGGTATATGCAGTAGCGTAGATAAATTAAAAGGTATATTTGGTTAATCGTCAAGTACGTTTTCGATACGATTGCAATAGGAATTAACTATGATATATTTTTCTAAATTGTTCGTTGTAAATTGGTTTCGTTGGTAAGTTAATATATTTTAAATCTACAGAAAGATCTTTCTACGCTACAGAAGTGAAGTAACTGGTGCGAAATGGAAGTATGCAATTAAATCCTTATATTTTAAACATAAACTTTCATTCTGAGTAGTAAAAGTGTTATTGGAAATTTCTTTTAATAGCACATAATCTGGATTTCTTTGTAAAACCGCATTAATTTTGTTCCGTATCCTTTCACCAATCGATCCCTCTATACTTTTTTAAATCACTAAACAATGATTCTTGGTGTTGAAGGGATTCAGTTAATTTAAAATTTTTGTTTCCTAAAAACTTGATCGTTTTGTTACGCTTGAAAAATGTTTATTAATAAATTCTAATTGTTCAACTAAATCTTCTTTTACAATTAATGCTTGGACAGCTGTAACACTAGAAGCATCTCGTTTTAACTTTAATACAAAAGGTTTTAAAATACGAAAGAGTTGGGTATAAAAAAATGCGGCTTCTAACCATGTACCCCATCGTGTTAATACACAGGTTCTGGCGGCATTACATTAACAACGCGCCTTCCTTTAATGTCTGTCGTTTCATCTGCGCTTATCCAGAGATAATTTTCACCTAGTTTTGACCTGATTTGATTTATTGTTTTGTCGAATTATTTAAGTATGTAATATTTTCTAATTCGTGATGGGGGAAGAGGGGGGGGGGGGAATCCCGTAATTTATTTAATGGGATATTGGCATAAATCAATTACAAATTTATCATGTGAAATACCTCTTTAGTATTCAATACGCCTCGTATTTTTCAGATGCCGCCCCAGAGTATATTTGCCGCTGAATCCTAATTTTCCAGAACAAATGGTACAAAGCACTTCTTTTTTGTTAATGACAGTGAAAATGGTGCCATATTCTGAAACAATGCTTGACATTCTCGGCATTGTTGGAAAAGTGATAAACTAAGAACTACTAAAATAAAACGAAAGAATACGAAACAAGTAAATATTAAATAAGGATCAAATTATTATTATATTATAAAATTAAAGACTACTCCAAAAATATGAGAGTACCTAACAAAATAAACCGAAAATAAAACTTCTAAAAAAGGCCAGTGACGAAATAAACGAAAAAAGACACTTCTAAAACAGTACAGTGACAATATAAACCAAAAGTTCTAAAGTAGGGCAGTAATGAAATAAATAAAAAAAGCACTCTTAAAATCGCACAGTAACAAAATATACCAAAAAGGACACCTATAAAATGAAATGCTGACGAAATATCTAGATGTTTTAAGCTGAACGTCGCTACGATGCTCTCCACTCGGTTACTAACTACGTACTGGTCAGTACTGCCTATCTCCTACCTGGCGAGTTACACACATGCGGGACTTAGCCTGCCACCGAACGTAACGCCAATGACAAACTGCACGCAACGTCGCCACTCCGCTTATAAGCACGCATTGTTATTTTTAGTGTTGTAGTAATCGTGGATTTTATTACAGTAAATATGATCGATCACTTTCTATTTGTAAACTATTATTATATATTTACATTTTTGAGATGTACAGTTGCGTAAATGTATATTCACTTTCATTAAACATTCACATTTATTGTTTAGTACAGTATCGCTCTAACACGTGGTATAAATCATATTTGTAAAGATTTATCTGCAGCAAGGCAATAGCATCATCCAATATGTTTGCTATAGATGAGTTGTTATATTACCAGTTACGTATAAAAACAATCTCCAACATCATTCATTTTTTCGGATCTGGCCGGGTTTTTTTTTTTTCGAATGAGTCAGGCGGATCAACAAGCCAGTCTGATCCAATGAGCTCCCCAAGATTATTCGGCCCACCGTGCTCATTCGGTTCACCGAGTCCATTCAGCCCTCTAGGTCCGACAAGCCTCTTATTATTAATTTTGAACATTTTCCCAAACTTTCATTTTATTTATTATTATATAAATATTATAGTATTTACATTCATAACTTTGCACTAAAAATGTTTTTTTTTTAATTAGAAAATATGACTTATATGCTCACTTGGAAAGACATTTAAGGCAGAAGAAGGTTTCTTATTTTCTCAGTTTTGTTATCTTTTGTTCTATTCGCTAGCATTTGTTGCTACAGAAGAATATATGATTATACTGATACCACTTGACTGTAATGTTTTTAGATTTTGCTGCTTAGAAAATCATAAATTCATTATCGATAAGTTCAAAATTATTATACATACTGAACAAATTTGACTATCTTAGATACAACGCGCTTGTAGGTTAAACAGGGTTGGTGGACGGAGTGAACTTCTCAGGCCAAGCTTGAGGAGCCGACAACCGTCGAAGTTGTCAAGCTGACTAAGTTGATAAACATGCCAGATTAGGCCGCGTCCACATAAATCTCGAAACATCCACCGTTAGCCATTATGAATAGTGATACGTAGCATTGCTGTTCTAATCATGATTACTGGTCTGCTGTATAAACAATAAACATTCTTTACCTGACATATATTCTTGGAAAATTCATCGTATTAGTGCTCGATTTTGTCAGCAGCTTCTTTACAAATTATCTGATACAGTGGCCCAGTGGTGCCCAGTTAATGAGCATAATTCATTCGAAGGTTATGTTATATATTATTTGTTGCAAAAAATGTACACGAAACATGTAACAAAAAAAAATAGATTAGCTGTAGATCTTTTTGCTTGTGGGAAATTAAAGAACCTGTCCAAGATCAATTTCCTTTTGTCTATCTGCAGGTCTTTTGCAAAGTGATGAATGGCATTGTCTTTGTGGAGATCCAAATTCCATTTATCTCAATCTGGTTTCAGTGTAACAGATATCTGCGTTCACAAAAATCCTTCGAGAAAGTGTTCACTGTCCGATAAGTTCGTAATCCAAGGTGTTCGTTAGCTAGTCACCTACATTATTTCCAGCTAAGCAACCATAATATCTTTGTCAAGAGAGTAACAAGCAATTACTTCACAGGTTTTTACACTGACCGAGAAAATTTTGAGCTTATAAAGAAAGTAAACAAGAATTGGAAAATAGAATTTCGTAAGAAAATGAAACTTTTGAAGCAAAGAGAAGAAAGATAATGTACAATCAACAACCAAAATGAATTTTATGAATGACTCTTTATCTAATATATATTCACTAGCATTGTGTGACAAAGAAATAGAAAGGATTCTAAACATAATTTCTCCGTTACATTGTTTCATAAAAAGTATTTTACAGGGTCATCATTACCACAGCATTAACATAAGTATGCGAGACAAACACAAAGTTATAAATCAACGAAATTTATTAGCTTTCCGTACTTCGATGGGTTTGATTTTTATTGATACTATTTTATTTCTACTTTACAACACTGGCAAAGATTGTACTTTAATTGCTGTTCCTGAACTGGATTAATCTTATCGCCCTTCTGTCGGCACACAACAAATAAACACACTTTAAGTTACAGGAGAGTCCAGTGCTATTAGCATAGACTCATTAAACAACCATGAACGTATTTCATAATGCTAATTTTGCGAATAAGGCTGAATAAACTTCCGCCATCGCAATAAGAAGTATTTTTAAAGCAACGAGTATTTCTGTAGCAATTACGCAAACGTTATACTTTACATACTTTTCCACAATTAATACTAATAAATTACGCTAACCATTTGTTGTTAACATGCTGACATTTACAGGATATCGCATTTAAATATACGGTACACTGGTATCGTTAAGGTTGCAACATCTAAAAACTCACACATTCATCTAATTTCATTAAAAACATGACTAGTATAATTCAAGAATTTAGCAACGTGCGTAGAGTGAAGGGCTAAAGCTTTTTGTTACAGCTGCAGCAACAAATTGCGAATTGAAGCAGTGTTTGTACATCGGATCTTCAATTGCAATGCCCTATGAACCTTCGACTTTCTACGATATACACATGCTTTCAATTGACATTTCGTCTGAAATCAATTCCGTACATGTGCAATATAATAATGTTTCAAGAACTTTGTTCCTAAATGAATGGAGCTGACTTTGTGTATTGTGCCCTGTATATGAGGTAAAGCTAGCATAAGTAATAATCATCTAAATAATGATGTAGAGTATTGAACATGCATGAATCGTTCTTGTTGACATTGCTCAGACAATGGAATAAATGATTTTCACAGTGAAATAGAATGTAGCAGAACTCATTGGAAAACAATTGTCATTCTATCTCCTTACACGTGGGAATCAAGTAGGAGTAAAGGTACACGCGTTAAAAGAATGCGAATAATATAATTTGACGAAGATGTATTGTTGTTTTCTACCGTTCATTTAAAGAATTTAACATTAAACTGCAGTCGTGCAACGCCATCTGACGAAAGTTGCGATTTTCTTCAGGATTACAATAGTTTACTAGAATTTCTTTTTCGATCAGTTCGTTTTCCCGTAGCTTCCCAGTAATACGTAGTTCGATTAGCACTTGACAAGTAACCAGCAAAAAACCCTTATTTGGTCTATTCACTAAGAACGAAGGATCTAGTTTCCAAAGGGTTTATCACAAATTCAGCATTGCGGTTTATTGCATACGTTTTAACAATATGGTATTTAAGATCATTTATAGTGCGCTCCGCTCAATTGATTATCACAGGGATATGGCAAATTTTTACCCATTAAATGTTCCCCTTAACAGCTACATTTACTTCATAATTGGCCCCGAGATTGTCCCAAGAACTTCAAAAATTCCCTTCTAATTGGTCTGTCTACTCTTTTTTCTTTTTGTTTCTCCGAAAATTAAAGCACTTAAAAACCTAGTAACTTATTTGATCTTAACTAAGGACAAAAGGTAATGGAGTAAGATCACATCTGTTTCTGTTTGAATTGTACTGTATATCTTTTACTTCTCTGATAAACCGTGTAAGGCAGAACAAACAACAACAAACAAATTTTCTCCATTAGACTACAATAACGCATACGGATAACAAATCGTTTAAGAAGTCTCAAAATATACAGAAGGGCCCTTAATAAACATAGCCTCGCAAATGGACGGTTTTGGAGTTGCAGATTTCTTTTTATAGCATTTGTACATTTTTTCGCGTTTGTCTTGTTTCCTTCGTAAAAATGTGCACTTTCTAGTCGTAGCTGACATAGGTTACAGTTTGTATCTAATATTCGGTGATAAATACACCGTTTCACAAATTTTGATAATGTGAATATGCTGACGGACATCCCAGTTGTCAGATCCTCGCAGTGTTTTTGTAAGACTGCACTAAAGAATACGTAATACCGGCTCATTTTGATAATTTCGGAAGACCAAGATCGGCGTCCACCACCGAAATAGCGGCAATTTTAACATGCACAGACCAGAATCCGGACATAAGTTTGCCAATAATTTTAGTCGAAGTAGGAATTAGCACTCCTTTTGTTTGGACAATCTTCCACGAGTAGCAGTATTGCTCTATCATGTACAACGAGGCAGGGAATAAATCCATTTTGTGATCAAATACGTTTAGTTTTCTCACGCTGGTTTTTACGCAATGATGCAGAAGGCCAATTTTACTGCCAAAATTATTTTTACTGATAAGGCTGGGTTCGCAGGAAATGGAGTTTATGAAATCCAGACATCGGGTACGTTTTTCATTGAACGTTTGGATTTGGATGTTATTTTACCGAATCAATTAACAGGTGCTGCTTAGCTAAACCTTTTGCGGAACACAATGAGTGAACGTTTCTTTGAACGAAAGGCAACAAATATATTTCCACCACCGTGATACTCCGGTGCATTTTTCGATTGCCGTTAGAGAGGATAAATTTTATTATATTGGAAAATAACCTTGAAAAGCTACGGCAACAAGTAGATCAAGGATACCACCAAATCCAAGCCAACGCTAGCGCAGAGATTGTCGAAGGAGTTCGAAGGTCGCTGCAGCCGAGATGTCGTGATTGATGTAAAATGGGGACCACTTTGAACATATCATTACGGTTTTTGCCTGTATTGTTTCTTTATAAATTACATACTTTGTTTGTACAGAATAACAGTGGTGAAAACACAAAACGTTCCTTTGCGGATCCATATTCATTAATTCACACTGATAAAAATTACTACGCAATTATCCATCAACATAACAATTCTTGCAAACCGCGGTTTATAAAAATTACTTTAATTTTAACTGTAGGGGCGGCATATTCTCATGAGACTTGTTCATATCAGCTGTGATTGACCATAAACAGTTCTGGTTCTCGCATAGATACGTCTGGTTTTTTCTACGAGTATTCATTCTGTTTACATAAGTATTAGAAATGAGAAATTTTAGGTAGGTATATAACAGTATCTACGGTGTTCGTCCTATCTGTATTTTTAAGCTCTTCAATTGTGACTGTGTCTTCAATACTGAATAAACATTTGCTTTTTATTATTAAAGAGCATTTAGGTAAATAAAATGCTCTGCAGGAATCCAGATAAAACTGGCAAAAAACAGTCCGCGCACGATTCTAGTAACAAAACAGAAAGCGCCAATAGTAAAGCATACGTTGTATTAGGTGATACTCCAAGAGAAGTTGCAACCATTTGCAAGAGCTATGATCAGACATGTCTAATCACACAGGTTCTATACACCTTGTTTGAATGTGTTTTATAGCGGCTATAGTAGAATAAGAGTAGAGAAATAGAGAAGTAAAATTCCTTTGTAAAGTTACATTTGCGATGTAGATGTTGTATCTTTTACATACGAAATTTCGTTAAAATATAAACATACCTTTCGAATGTATTTATTAGGGCGTCAAGTAACCAACGATCATAAAATTTTTATCAGTGCAGCTACTGCTTCGGTTAATTTAATGTTGCTTCAGCCGGCATTACGCAAAGAAAACACGAGCGACATATGCAAGTATAACGAATCAAATCATTCACCTCGAAATCTGTTTAGCATGCTAAAATCTTGAAGGTAAATGGATACGTGTAAGGGAAGGGCAATTATAATAAATCGCGGGGCGTGCATGAAATGCAAAGATCCGGTAAGAAAGCTGCACACAAAGGGGAAGGAACCGTGCTAAGAAAACCCAATAAGAATTTCTGAGGCAAATTACCCGGCGGGCAATAAGCGTGCAAATTATCTCCACTGATAATATTGGCAAAATGGCGAGCGGATTATTTTTCCTCGCTTTTGTGCGTACTCTCTACATATAAAGCGACTAGCATGATCGAATGCTTCGGTTCGTGGGGATAATAAGGTGTGGTAATGTAAATAAAGATATTGAAAAGAAGAACGTGCAAATAATGAGTAATGTGCTCGCAAAAAAGCAATTAAAGCTAGTAAGACCATTTAAACGGGAGTTATAGCATATAATGGTGAGTATAATATAAACCGATGATTTTCCAGCACAAATAAATTAATTTAACACTGTTTATATTATGTAATATCCACCGACATTATTTTACACCAAAAACAATCGCTTCCTGAAATCAATACTTAATGGTGATTTCACTTTTCGGAGATAAATACTAGAGTACAGAAGGGCGCAGGTACTTTTAATTAGAACAAAATCTAAAGAATTCCTTCCTGAGTATAGTCAAAAGGATAATTGCTAGATCAACAAGTGTGGCTAATTGGTATCTAAACTTCTACTTCTTCGAAATATGTTTCTAATTAGCCCTTCAATATTTGAATATTAATCTTATCATTCCAATTTAAAAAAGTCATCCAATTAGAAAACGATACATTAAATCAAGGTTGAAAAAAACCATACTTTACGTAGCATAATTGTCTATGTACAGTAAGGTACTTATTATCTCACTAAATTAAAATAAACTAAGTTAAAAAATAAACAAAACAGTTTAAACAACATATGGAAAGGCTAAATATGAGATGATAACTTCGTTTGATTATGTGTTTAGCTACCAAACGTTCTTGACGAAGATCTATGGGCGGTTTCTGAGGTTCCACATACAAAGCCTCCAGTCATTGCACAAATACTGACACGAAGAGCCTTGTTCTGGATTAGCTGTGCTCAATTCATTTATGTATGGTTTGCTGTGCCATAAAGAGTACATCCATAATCCAAATCCAGAGTAAGCATGATATCGAGCTGTTACCTCCTCATCTAATTGTGAGAAACATTCTTAAAATATTAATAAATATCTCCCATTTATTTACTATGTTGTTTGTATATCTAAAGCAACTGAGACACAATAATCACACTACTTTTCGGTAGATTCCAAGCCATTAAGGGATTGAAGGAAATGAAAAGACTGATAAGCTGGCCAAAGAAGCAGCGAATATGCCTTTTATTGATCCTAACTTCTATTGTGGTCCGCAAAACATGTCAGGACAAAATCATACGAAGGCACAAAGATAATGTCGTTCAGCAAAGGTAGCCTTAGATTACTGGCAGGATTTTGGATAGGTCATGTGGCTCTAAAGTACCATTTATATAAACTAGGAAAAGCTAAAGAATAAATCTGTTTATGCCAAGAAGATCTGGAGACGGCAACACTTTAGTAGCCCTAAATTTCCTAAAATTAATATTAGCGAGAATAAATCGCCGTCTTTGCCGTTATTCAAAATATTTTAAAATACAAAAAAAAATACTTGATAGAGTCTTAGGTTATTTGCGACAACCTTACAAACGCCCGTTGTGCTTTGACGAGACCAATTTTTAACATTGCATCGGCTCTCTATATATGCATACTTTACTGTTACTTTATACCACACACATACACGTTGCGAAAAATGCAACCTTGCTGGTGTGTTTCTATATTTCACGAACACGAAACAGACAACATTTTCTTTCAATCTTTCAATATTTTATTTTGTTGGATATGTATTTGTTTATTTTAATTGCCAGAATTACGACTGGTAACCAACAGCACCCTATAAGTTTGGAATAACTTTATGTTTATTTGACTTAATACCATTATAAATTAAAACAAGCACATCCAAATTTATTAGCCCCTGCCTAAATTACTTACTTTACGTGTTACATTAAAAGTACGTCCTTACATCAAGCAGGAAATAAATTGTAAAATCACATGAAACAATGTTCGGCGTCGTGATAACCATCGGCATATTAAATAAATTTATAAATAAAATGTTCGTTTCAACAAGAAAATGAACCATAATGAATATTCATTAGAGATACAACGCTGAACGTGTACCGAAATACAACGGAAGGACGTAAAGGAGAAGGACGTGAAAGATGGCAGAAGAGCAAAAGGGTTTTTGACGGTAGTATATAGATATAGCACGCAGAAGGAGCATGTACAAACATTTGCATTTGACGAAAATACGGTTCCATTAAGAGAACCGCCGATTTAGGTATTTATTGAATTGGAATTTTTGCTGCGTTTCACAAACTTGATTTTAATTAAGTATGCATTTTATGTAATGTCCACTTAGGCGGCGTTACCTCAAGAGGAATTTTAAATTGCCACACGTACGCTGCGTTAGCGAAACCAGTCAGATATTTTTGTCAAATATGGGATGATTTGCAAATTTCTCTCAAGTTGAAACGTTTAATACTAAGATTCCTTAAAAGGCTAAATACTTATAAGTCAAAGACGCTCAGCATAATACTTGATAAGCATATGAAAATTGGTTTATCTAGTTTTACAATTATGAAGGCAAAGAATTTTTGAATTCCAAACTAGGTCTCTATAAAAATAACACGGTAAATTCCCCATCAGCGTAATTATAAGATATCATCGGTAGAATATATTTTTGATTCGTCCTTGTGATAAAAAATATCGTTCGCGTAATCCGATCCTACCGTACTCATATCATTTGTTAAGTAAGGTGTGATGCAGTAATAGGACATATCTGTGGCGGCTATGAAAGTTGATCTAGGAAATTGAATCAGCCGTGTGCAATTAAACGAGAAAACTGATCTCTCGACCATAATCATTATATGATCGTTAACTTTCCGTCATTCTTCATCTTCTTCTTCGAGGAAATGATGGATGGCGTGACTGTGTATTTTTCGTAGGTATCAAATGTATATTGTGTGAACTGAGTATTTTAAACACTAGATATTATTATCGGGGATCACATTTGCACACACACACACACGCACACAGATAGGTTAAGACATAAGCGTTAGTTGTAGAGTAAACGGAAGATATGTGTAAGATAAAATTATTTGCAAACATTTGCGTAGTTTAATTAGTACTCAAATAAACCGCTTAGATCACATGATCAAATGCTATTTAAGTAACAAGTAGACGAAAGCTATTAAATGAAACAAATATAATACAGTAATATGCAGATGCATAAGTCTTACGCTTGCTTGATTTTAACAATCAAGCCATTACTCAAATGATCTTACAATTTTTTTTTGAAATTCAGTTTTTGTTACGTATATTTTACGTGGATCAAACTTGATACTCTTTCAGTAGACCAAAAAATTGGTTTTATTAAAGACGACAGGATAAGCAATATCATCTAATAATATTATAAAACATTAGACAGCGTATCCACCTAGTGCGTAAGTGGTAGATAGTTCCTCCGCTGAGTAATTTAAAGAAAGTTTTCAAATAAAAAATATTCTACAACATAAAATTATACTCGAGTAGCGCACGATACAAGTTTGATTTTTTAAATTGAAATATACATGAAACTTGACATGAGTTCAAGAGGAATACCCAAAAATGTAGTAATACCATTAAAAAGACCAAATTTAAATGGTGCGTTGCTGAAACATCCTGTATATTTGAGTATACTTTTATGTTATGCAGTATTTGTCTCCGAATATTGTTTATTTGGAATCTTTTTCTCTAGATTTCTCAAGGGGGAACAATTTTCTTCCGTTCGCACACATCAGGCAGACATTATTATTACAATGTGGTGATCCCTAGCAGTTTCCTGCACCTCCTGAATAATTTCTTAATTCCGTAGCAGTCTTGCGGCCTTCGGAATGTTCAGAATTTTCTTCGGCTTTAAGTTTTTGCGGGTCTTTCATGCCCCTAAGCCAACATTGTTAACTCTAGTACTGCATAAAATAATTCAGTTTTTCTCTTTCTGTTTAACTAGAACTTTATTCTGTGATATCCATTATTCTATTCGGTACTTGCAGTATCGGAATTTTGCATTGATTTTAATGTGAAAAAACTGCATTTTATAAACCACACTTTGTTTTCAGGATATCTTCAAACTAACATGAAAGTATAAGCATCCGTTTTGATATGTCGTTATCTGAAATGAAGTCCCCTTTCAACTTTTAAATATTGCCGGAATTAATTAAATGTTGCCATTAAACTTAAAAATTTTCACATTGACCGTTTCTTAATGTTCGTATATGTACGGCTCGAAGCTTATGTATAACCGGAAACCAGACGATTATATGCGAATTGAGTAATGTATAGTATATAAAATAAAAACAGCTCCCGAAAACCATTTCGCCGCTTAAGATAGCTGAATATTTTAAGAACGAAACGATCGATTTAATTCGCAGCAACTCCATGAAAATTAATGAGCTTTTTACCGTGATGGTATAAAAATCGCTTGCTTTTAAGTCGTAAATTTGCGAATTACTATATAATCGCTTCCATAATAAGAAACATAGAGAAATTCAAGTTATAAGCCGGCACCGCGCCTCTTTTGCCCATTTGTTGAATTCTCGGACGCCGACTTGTAAACAGTTTACATAACGGGAGTTTAAATGGTAGGAGTAGACGATAGACGTTTGCCTGTTTATATATGCAATAATAGTTGTTTCCTATAATATGCTAGCACCTCATTTTTCAGGATTGTGTTTTCAGTGAAGATAGTATATTGCTATATGCTTCTAGTAATATAAACTTATCTGATGAAAAGAAGGAATATGAGTGATAAATTGTAATACTAACAGAAACTACTGAAAATAGATATTAAAATTCAAATAATCGTAAATATCAATGTATATTTGAAAATGTTTAAATGGAGGACTTGATGTAAGGAAAAACTTTCAGAAATAAATTTGTTGATGTGTGAAATACTTTGTTACATTAACTTTTAATGTTTTCGTGTAGTGTTTTTAGAACTTTCCACGAATGGTGTTTTAATCTACTGGGAGCAGCTGTATGGCACTGCAATTGTTAAAAGTTAACTGTTTTACAATAGCGTAAACAAGAAACTCACTTCGGAATATATTGTTGTAATATTCCTTTTCTAGGTTGGGAAGTGTTCGAAGTTGATATATTTAGTTATTTTTAATTGCGAGGCAGAGCGGTGCTGATGACCTGAATTGGGTTTTTATTCTCGTCTCTACACATTGAGTAAAATGAAAAATTCTCAGTCACTTCAAATTCAGACAAGCGTACTGTTGTTCGTATATAACAATCAAAATTAGTATCATCCTTGTGGTAACTAACATAATTTCGATCTACCTGACAAGACTGTACCAGATCATATGCACACCGTCCACATGGAATCGAAAGGCGTTTCAAATGATTGTTATTACATCAAGGGTGTCATTTGACATAATCGGTTTAGTAATCTATGGATGGAATTTAAAAAAATAATTGGGAAATAAACGATCCATTTTCGACAATGACAACTTTTCAAAAATTCCTCGAGAAAAGGTTTAAAATTAGATATTTTAATAGATCCTTCATAATTAGTTCAATTTAACATTTCGACCTTCTATCTAATAAAATTTCATCACCTACGTATTTGGGATCACTGCAGATAAATCGGACCCGGGTTCGCAAGGATTTCGAGATTGGGAAGGATTTCTGGATCTTGGTTTGATAAGTAAAACGTAAGACGTCACCGGTACCGAAAATTAAATACTTTGGCCGAAGTAAAACCTAAGTTAAATTTTTTAACAAGCAATTTCTAAATTTAATATTCGATTCAAAAAAATAGCTATCGGATAGGAATTTTGTATTTATTTAACTTAAAAGAAACTTTTTAAATTTATAATTTAAAACTTCATCTGAAATAAAAAAATATTCATTTGCAAAGGAGAAAAGTAGACTCCATAATTTAAATACAAAAAATCCCTACATATTTAATTTAATTTATTTTAAGTACTTGACTGTACTCATTGAGAAAGAACTAGTAATTGAAAATGCGGGTATGCTGTCTGTTTCTGAAAGGTTAAATTAAAAAATCAGTTAGAACAACTGACTTGATGATTCGTCGTCTTTAATATATGTATTCGTAAAATGTACTTTAAATATATTGTTTCTCTGCAGTATTCCATCATTTAAAGGTGTTTCTTAACGTTTTAAGGCCGATTCCCATTTAAGCGGCTTGAGATACTGAATAAAGGACGAAATATTGTACTTTAAATAAAACAGAGTTTTTAACTTAACAATCCAGAAACAGACCACATACGCGGCTTTTGAATTAATTGTTCCTTCTTAATAACTGTACTACTACTAATAATAATAATTCCACACCGTACTATGAATATAATCTACCACTACTAGTAGACGAAGAAACCATTAAGCTGTACCGGAACAGGAGTATTATTACTGGTAAGCCTATCCCCAACAATATCCCTGGAAACTTCAAAGCAACTAAAAATCAGACATAGCACCCCCCGACCCAGTAATATACAGAAAATATGGAAGAAATTACCATTAGGTGACAAAGTACCCACTGTATAGAAAATAGCTAGAGTCGTTGTAGTTCCTATCGTCATCGGAGCAACTGGGGAAATACCAAAAAAAGGATAGTCTTTTAATTTTAGACATGGGAAAAAAATTGTACCTACAGAAGTCGACTATCCTAGACATGTGCGCTATTGTACGGAGAGTGCTAGGCGAATCCTAAAGTGTTTTCAACAACATCATGAAGTATGCCATGTTATGCAATGACAATGCTATAAACCTGTGTAAGAATAAATAATAATAATGATATATTGTTGTAAATTACAAAATATAGCCAAAAGTCAGAAGCAGAATGGACCTTATAAGGTCTATATATATTAGATTTAGTTAATCTAAGTACGTATTAGGTGCTTTAGAAATGTAAGTTGGTTCGTTGACTGTAACTTCAGCTCCAAAGCAAAATAAACTGTTTGCCAATTCTATACAGTTTTCACTATTGGTAAGAAAGTGTTTGTTAAATTCCTCTCCAATAGTGACAGGCTGTCACGTATCAGCAACGACTATAAGCAAAGTACGTCTATCGAAAGCCATCGTTTTCAGGAACTGGGTACGCATCGAAATCAAGTTCTGGATCCGTTTTCTCTTTCAAATACTGTAAATTATCGCTCGAGTAACATGTGTGGCCTGCACTTCAGGTTTTCCTCATATACATATACCAACACCAGAACTAGTACCTGTCCTAACACCTCAGCATATGATTTTTGGATTTTCTTGCATCGGTTTTCTTCCTTTCCTATTTCATCATTTTCCAAGACTATTTTAAAGAACTTATTATAGGAAATTTTGTAGGTTATTATGTGACTGCCCATGCTAAAGATAAGGTTTGTTACTACTCTTTCTATACTCATGTTCTATTGTTTCTACTTTGTTATAGATGTCACTAAGGGATAGTTTTCTTCTGTGTAATGTTAAGCTACCAGATCAAGCAGCTGGGAGTCTTAGCACTGCCATGTGCCGTATGTAGTTTAACTTTCCATGTTTTTTCGATTGTTCTACATGTGGTTATTCATTTTTTGAGATTGTAGATTCCTGGTCAACTTAGAGAAACTTGGACTCTTAACTCATCCGTATTTCGTTGCTAAAGGGATTTGGAGGCTTCAGGCCGTTGAACTTTCTTCTTTTACTGAAGATAACAATTACAGTATGATTTGTAACACTAACATCAATTAAGTCTATCATTATTAACTAACAAAACGTCTTAAAATAAGTACTATACAATGATATCTTATTATTCTTTTCAATTTTACACTGTATAATAATATAATATAATCTTTATAGACATTTTTTCTCATTTTAGGTATTATAAAAAAAAAACTGGAAAGTAGCGAAAATGTATTTAATATTGAACAAAGTACGTATACATTATACGTACAGAATACAAAATGATTTTCTTGGTTAAGCTTCTGATCCGCTTTTAAAACATTTAAAATTCTATTTGAAAAACTCGAAGGAAATTTGTAGCGGAAAGTTGCGGAAAACGTTATTGATGGTTTAGCTTCTTCCAAAAACTTTCAACACTGTACAAAGTGTTGTCAAGTTGATTTTTGCGCCCTGAATTCGAACAAAGGGATTTGATATGTATATATTGTTTTATTTCCCTTACATTCCCTTAAAAGTTTTAAGTGTAGTCAGAAATACATCATCCCTTGTCCTGTTTATTTGGAAAAATACATTGTTCAAAGAATTGCTTGTCTAGGTTCTCTTTTACTGTGGACAATTGGTTTAGATCTGTAGTAAAAATTATGGAAAATGCGAATATTTTGTAAAAAGTATATTGTTGGCTGTTTTGCATTATTTATTTTCATGGACATTTTGGTATGAAATACTTATATTTTCGTATTTTCATACTTTTATTAGTTGCGAATCGAGTGAACTCTAAATATGGTCATAACTACCAAATTAATTAGCGTATATCGAACAGATTAATGCGCCTAATACGAGTATAATTAGATTTCGTATAACGGTGATTTGAATATTGCTTATTCGCTTTGAAATTGAAGTGATTTATCATTACGAGACGGCGTAGTTCTACACTGTATCGTTTACAAAATTAATGCGTTTATAATGAACATAGACTTGGTCGCCAATCAATTATTGTTTACTAAAATCGGGATTTTTACGAATAGTAAAGTTAGAGTGCGAATTAATGGATAATTTTCATTCATTTATTTTATATCAAATATTGCTAGGCATTTTTTATTAGCTATTTGTTTTCCATTGGAGCAGATACTAGATATTAGTAAAGATTATGGAACGTATTGAAAAAAATATGTGTTAGAGTATCAAGAATTTATTCAATTTCTATTTTAAAGCATACCCAAGTTATCAAACTTGAGTATGCTAAAATATTTAAAAATGATGTGTGAGGTACGCAAGTAGTTACTTTTTGAGTCACTGTTACCCCTGTTACCGATAACCTCTCGCAAATACTGAATTATTTAATTTTTTTGATAAATTTGTGTTCTGCCTAATGAACCAGGAAGCAAAGGGTTGGTTCTCTTCCTTTTTGATACATTACTCAGCAGCCACAAAAGCTGTGATAGATACATTTTGAATTCATTGCCACAGCTAGCCAACTTCAAAAATAATTTTACTATAAATCGTAACCGGGTAAACTCAGGTATTTCGTAAGTAAAAACTAGGAATGGGTCATAGTTACCCGTTAGGTGGGCTGGAAATGGAAAGTAGACATTAGTTGTGTATAAGGACGCAGTATAGAATCACTTTTGTTGAATAGACTGAAGTTCACAAAAATTGTTTAGCACAACTTCGACATAAATTGAAAAGGTACTAACTGAATGCTATGGCTATACAACGCTTACTTTTAATACTTACATATTCCTTGTTACATACTACATAATATACTAAGTATGTAAGGCAAAAATATATAGATTTGGCGGATGAAATTTGCGACGGTTCTAATCTTTGTGACTACGTTGCTGTTTAGAACTGACGTATTCATACAACTTATTTTGTTCGTACTACAATGTTAGTGGTGCCATAACAAACATCATTGCAAAATAGGCTTTTCATTCTTCTACTGAGAAATAAGTAATAATTCTTGCGTTATTTGAGTTATTAGAGATATAAAACAAATGTAATAAACAACTTTTTTAGGTTGAATATAGCAACCTCGGATAAGCTTGTCTTCGTCGAAAGCATATAAAACGTGACAACCCTAATAGGTATATCCGTTTTATATATTTCTGTCTTCAAGAGTCATAGTAGATAAATCACAATGAATTCTTTTGTTTGAGACATACAAGGAAATTCTAACTGTACAATTCTTAACTTTTAAGGCGAAACGTACAAAGAAACCAATTTCTCTAATGTGCATGTCTATGTGTGCATATTTCTATTGTTCACATAGAACCTAAGCTCCCGCAGGATAAGACGAAAAGTTCTCGAAGATATCGCCTTATCATCACTCTTTGTACGCGACCAATTTCATGGTAGTTTGTTTTGATGATCGTTTCTATCCTTTGAATGTTTCCATAGTGGAATAGTTAAGGGGGTGTACGGCGAATTTAACACGACTGTTCTATCCACATAATGTGTGTCTTAGGTTATCGTCATTATTGTTCCGTTCCCAATTACTCCGTTCTTGGAGCCCATTTCGGTTTATTACGAATGGAGGTTGCCGATCGAAGACTTTTTATTCTTTGCCGGTACGTGTTTCACTAATCAACTATAAAAACCGATATATACGATAGTACCTGGTTATACATAATTGTAGTAATAAATTGTGACCAATATCCTTGAAATATGCTTGAGAATAACTGGAAGCCGATTCTATAATGGGCCAACACCCAGTAGTGACAGAAACACTTCAGTAAGATTCGAATCATTTCAACAACTTTCACCAGTAAAACGGCCTAACTAAGCTCAAATTATCCTATTTAACACTTTTAAGTTACCGTGGCTATATTTGATTTAATGAAGAGTCAAAGCTGGAATTTAGAATTCCAGAATTTATTTATTTTTAGAGATTTCTTTTTCTTCAAAACAGCAGTACCGACATTACGATTCTTTTTAAGTATATGTAAGGCGACTCTAGATTTGTCGAAGCTTCTGAATTTAAGGTAAACTAGACGTTCTTGGTATCTAACTCTGTTTGATCTTCATTCCCAATATACTTGATCTCACTCTTTGCATGATATTTTGTTGCTGTTCCATGTTATCTTCTTGGTGATCTAAAGCTCTTCTAAAGTGTTTTTGAGATTATTATTTAACAAGAAAAAGTTTTACGATCTAGAGAAGCTTTTTTGGAGACTTTTCGTTGGATAAAAGAGTAATTTAACATATTTATTATTATTGTTAGTACTAATTGTATGTCTAATTACTGTATTTTTGTTCGTATGTTTCCTAACAGTATTATAGATTATTATCATTTTTAGAGAATCCGTTAAAGTCTACATTTCTGGTTCATGGTTTCTTTTGTTCTAATAGCTGTATGTAATTAAAGGGAAATTAAGCAAGCGTGTATGTTGGCGTGCTTAGAATTCTGTAAAACGAATCTAGTGGGTTTTCCATATGTACTTACTTCTAACGTATTTCTAATCCGTATTACTAACATATCGACGAAAAGAACCCTGTTTGCTTTCTCTTCGCGGATAAATTTGGAGGAAATATAAAATTTAATCGTTCCAAAAAGTCGGTTGTTGAACTTTTGCTGGTGTTAAAGTCGAGGGAAATAAATTATTCTTAAAGTCATTTTCAAATTCATCTATAAGGAGATTTCACATAGAAGACAATAAACTACTACCCAGTAAAGATTTAGCTTCCTTTGTAGGCAACTTCACATATCCAGAGGATGGGTAGAATATATTAGTTCTGTGGCAGTAGAACATTTATCCAACAAATTAGTTGATTATTTAAATTAGCTATCCATTACGTATACATATGATTACCTTTGTCGTGCGTTTCTAATTACTATAAAGTATTGCACTACGTTACTTCTAAGGTACGTTACGCGAGAGAATTTTGAAGACGGTCTAGTTACAAGTCATATCCTCCTATGGTTAGATAAATCTAAAGTTGAGGGTTAGAAATTTTAATCAGGGGAACTGCCATCACCAGTTATTCTGTCTAATAACGCCGTAAACACCATTTACGCTCCTATTCCTTTATTTAAGTTGTTATGATTAATGGAAAAGGGGGGTAGTTGTTGCAACGGAGAAATTACTTTTGTTTTTATGGTTTTTTAATCGGTGTGAAGCTGGATGATGTTAAGTTAATGACTACCGTTCTTTACTTGTTCCTGACAGTATGAGGTAATGATGGCAGAATTGATGCGATTTATTGTGGCGATAGTCCGATGTATAAATTTTTTTAAATTATAACCTCAGGAGCCTTTGTATCTAAATTGTGTGTGCAATGTGTTCCATGGCTTTGTCACTATCCCCTTTCGCAGTGAAGCGCAATTAATTTTACCTCTAACTGTGAATTGTGACTTGGGAGGGTACCGGACCCACTAAGAATATTTGATTCTAGCGGGATTCGAACTCACAGCGTCTAACTCTGTTCAGTCACATATAGGCCCTCTTATAGCTGGACTATATATATATACTTGGTATCTGGATTTTCAATGTTTAGACCCTTTAGAGTACACACAGTAATCCTCATAATTAAATGGTCCAGCAAAAGCTCATGTGATGATAATCTCCAATTGTCTGTTGCCTATTCTGAATAACATACAATGACCTGATGCATTAAATTTGTGTAAATGGTGCCATAAAATTGTTTTCATATCTGAAGAACAAGAAAGGCCATACGCCCAAGTATGAATGGACAATCTACTTTATTTGAAAGAAGTTTATTTAAGAACTTAGCACAGTTGAAATCTCTTCTGTTTAATAAGAAGATAATATATTATGACGTGGCAATAATATCATCTTCTTGTGATATACCCCCTTCCGGAAAGCTTACATCAATTTTGTATGAAAGAACTTTCGATGAAGACAAATTGAATCACAGGGATGTATAGGATACCAAACTAGTACCGCATATTCAACTTTACTTAAGACAAGCAAAGTACAAGGAGTTTAGCAAAGCAAAATGTCTTTGAAATATTTAGCGACGCGTATAATAATACCAAGGGACTTGAAAACATCAGAATATATATAAAATGAATATTTAATTGTGCGACAATTACAGAAACGTATAGTGACTAAGTAATCATTTAAGTAAAGCGAATCTATTTTCTTATATAAATCTTTTGCGGAGTCACCCGTTAATTTATTCTTGTTTGCTGCTTTTCAGAGGTTATTATAGGTATGAGTATTCAGATATATATTTCATTGGAGCAAATTACTCAGTGCAATTTCATCTACTCCATTCGCATTTCTATTTTTTTGTTAGGAATATTATAGCACTTCTTTATCGTTTTCTATCTCACAAACTCTCAAAATAGCATCAATACTCAACAATTGTCCGTTGTAACTAATTCCTGTTCTTTGTCTACTTCAATTTGTTTTAATCACGCATACTCTACGCTAATTAACGTTTAATATCGCATGTATTAACTACCATAAGGGATTATCTTTTATTATATAAAATAATAAAGAAACATTATGCGGTCGTTTGACATATAACCTTTGTGTTCACAAGTAAACAGGGCCAGATTGCAACATGATACGCCACAATGGCCAGCTGAGCGGCGTTGATAGATTCTTTAGTTTATCGTTAATGTAAAACATCTTTTTGATAAATTCTTTTCACACTGCTCGTAATTTCTGAGAACGGAACGATTGGCAGCTTGTTAAGCGAACTGATCGAAGCAGCGTCCTTTGGTTAGGAAGAACTTCGTACGAGAGGACAATCACCTACATAATTACGTTTTTAAGCATTTAATGTGTTTCGGACGATCAGTTAGCAAAAATTGGAACAGATTTTAATCGTAATTTATTATAACGTTTTTTTTTGAGCTTGTATAGAAAACGTTGTATTTAGCCACAAACTTTTTATTATTACGTTATTACGTTACTACTTTCGAATTCTATGAACTTTAGCGTGTTGCTGATGCAGTAACTTTAAAGCTTTTAAATTATTGTTTTTCATTGTTTGACAAAAATGTTTTCCTTTTCCAACTGTCTTAGTTCCTAAAATTGTGGAGAGTAGTATTATTGCATTTAATTTCATAATTTTCTTTAAAATTATTTTGCCGAAGCATTATCCTGAAAACAAATCTTCCAGAAGTATTATTTTACCCAACTGGGTAAAATAATATTCCTCCGACGCAGTTTGTATGCCCTGTTTATTTCATTCACTTCAGCACACGCCAACCAGAGTAAGCACTCAAACTCAACCAATCTACTTCATCTATACTTATAAGAATCTACTGTTGTTTCTCGTCTGTATGTCAAAACATGTTAGTATATTTTTGTAGCAAAACGACTACCATTGTCGTTGGACTATGTTTTCAAACATCGTGAATGTTTATCCTTGTTTAATTCTTGAACCATGGTTTTGTCAAGTTTTGTCCAGAAACATTGGCGATTTGCTTAGTAAAAAGAACAAAGCTATTAAACATGATCCGCCTTTTTTATATTTTAATGAAACGGACAAGTAGTTCGTTGTTTTTTTAATTGAAAATTTGGGTCAAAGTTATCCGCGATTGAGAACTCTGAGATCCCACGTTACGCCAATTTAATTTGTGCCTCTAGCTAGGGCAAGGTTCAGGGCAGGGTATGGCGGCAGAGGTCTATCAAAGTTTATATAAAAAATTATCGAAAAGGGCGGCAGGAATGTTCTTTTTTACAAAAAAAAATTGTTCCACCTCCTCTTGAATTGCGGAAATGTATAACATGTGATTAAAAAGTTCTAAAACAATGTTATTATTTTTTAAACCAGTGATGATAATAATGATAATGACAAATAAATTTGGAAGCAAAACCTATCGATTCCAGGCAAGCAATACGACGCCTTCGGCCGTCACACTTGTACCTCAAATGATCCTTCAAATTCCTCTCCAGCAGCTTTACTCTACCTGATGGCAACAGTCGGAAATAATTGTAATTCTTTTCAAAATACCTGAAAGTACTAAATAACCAGCAAAATAGAAGCTGAGGAAGCGGATTTAAGGAGAAAATAAAAAGAAATATATTTTAATGAATACCGAACGAAATATTGATAAGAAAGATTAAAGTCATTAATCTACAAATTAATAGTCAAATTTTTATTAACACTCAATTTGCATGATAATTCAAAATGTAGTCAAATTTCAATTCAATCTAGGCATACAAATTGCATAATAGGGTAACTTTCAACATGTTTCATTGCAAATTAATATTTAAGCATTGAAGGCAGAAAGACCATTGCAACACGTGCATGCTCGACAAAATGGGCACGCGATAAAGTAGACATAGAATTGGGTAAAAGCGATATGGAAGATAAAGTCAAATAATTCTGTAATAGAATAGTATTACGAGATTCTCTTCTTCTTAAACTGCAATCGCTTTTGATTGCCACAAAGGCCGGTAGGACAAGGGGCAAAGTAAAATTTCATTTTTTTGAACTTACGCGTAAAAATTGTACATAACAAAACATTAGGGCATATACACCGCTATTCAAATTAAACAGACCGCGTAACAATAAAATTGTTGGAATTCCGTTAAATGAAAGCCTAGATTTGCAGCTTGAACCAATGATAAACCATTTGAAAACTTTAGGTATGTATTGTAATGTTACAAATAAACAGCAAAGAGTTAGCTGTCATCAGCTCTATATTCACATTTCGTTTTGTAATTCACATTGTTCACCTAGCCTGTATAAGGGTCCATCTATTGGTAGAAAGCCCGATCATAAAAGTTAATTTTAATTTTTTTTAATTTAACGTTGTAGTGTTGTGTATGGTCAAGAATTCCAGCTAGGAGCATAGAATTTCATCATCAGTTGCGTTCCTACATCATGCTACAACAAAAATCGTTGGTTTCGGCATCTATTTCGATCAGAATATATATTAAATGGAATTAAAACAATTGCTAACGTAATCAAACAATGGTTACAAACCACGCAAGTTTTATTTGTGGCTTTATATCTAACTGTCGTCCAGGCACATTGTGTTTAGATTTCCTCCAATTTTGCAGTGTTTATTTAAATATTTCAACTTAAAAAGTCAAAAATGTGTTCAAGCATATAATATTGCAGAAGTTGTGTTGGAAGAACGATATAAACATTGTGTTTGTGTAGTGAAAAGTTTTGAATATTTGAGGTTAGTAGTTATTTTCATTTCTACGTCTTACAACTTTCATCCAATAATTTCTCATTTACCAAAGGAGTGTCTAGGGACATTCCCAGATTCACGACCCTATTTTCTGTTAATTTAAATTTCGAAAATTTCTTAAATTTAATCCCGTTAAAACATTACAATACATATCTGCATATTCAACCTGATCTATGGTTCACATCTCCATTATAGGCTGAAAATATCAAGTAATGTGGTAGGTACCGCACACAATAAAAAGGTACACAATATTATCTACTAGCCACCTACAAAATATAGAACCTTTTTTTGTGAAGATTCTAATTAAATAAAAACTTACTCTAATTGAAGGCATATGATGCCATCCATGCTTCACTCCATTCGACTCGAAATTAGAATTGTCAAGCTTTGGGTAATTGCCACACCTATCACATGAAATACATTTCACAATTTTTCTCTTTTAAAGTATACATAAGAACGGCTCTTTAAGGACGACGGGACGTTCACCATTGACGAGATCGAATCGTTTATTCTTTGTGTATTCGGCAACTCAGTATTCCCAGTAGTATGCAAAGTACGAATTTTAGTAACATATACAAATCTATTAACTCTCTTTACGTTGCTAATTTTTATTGAAATATTTTTGCATATATGTAATTTTTTTTTGTGTTATGTTTGTGGTTACATCAACACTTTTATATTACTATGCTTCTTCCGGATGAAATAATTATGTATGCGTAAAGCGTAGACGTAAATGCACTTTATGCTAGTGAAAGATAAGCTACAACGATCGAAAATACAGCAAAAGGTTGGCAAGCGAACATTCGCCTTGCCTCTTGTATCATCGACTATTACGACCGTAACGCACCTGGTCCAAGGTCTTTCTAATTGAATTTATGCAAATCTGATTTCAATAGCTTTTAATATCGAAATTAAACCGCTACCGTTCTACGAAAGATAAGTCGGAGAGGGGCCGGTAGGTGGCGTGCAGATCAATTTCAGATATACCCGGATATAGGCATTAGCAAACGTGATCCGGTTTAACTAACTTTCGCAATTAGAACATTGCGAAGCGTACGCGGCACTTATGATGCAACACCAACCAAAGGAAACCGCCGCTTTTTGATCCGTATATAGGCATTAATCGGTATGGTGTCTAAACCTTTCAAGGAATTTACACTTAAAGGGCTAAGTGTTTCGCTTGAGAATTATATCTAGAATAGAGACTTGGCAAAAACATTATCATTTGGTTAATCTTGGCGTTGCGATTTTTTTTTGTTATAAATTGATAGCTAGCTAATTAAATAAAATAAAAAATCAAATACAATTGCATTCCAGGTTTCATTGAGCATTCAATGCAATACATTTTACTAAGTTTTTTACGTTCTTCTATAGATAACGGTTAGTCCTTTATTTTTTTTTTGCATTTCTGATAGGTTTTGTTCTACTGTAAGTATCAATTCACTATACGAAATTCGTATACAGGATTGGGATAAAGTACGGAACCAATCAAATATTTTTAAAATGGCGACGGTGATATAAACTTGCCGAAATTTTTTTTGTTACTGTACTTTCGGTTTAATCGGAAGCACCCTCAACTTTTTTTATTTAAGCGGGACATCCAGTATATTTTTCTAAATTTGTTTTTCCGGATCCGTCTATACTGGTTTTAATACTACAGTCTGTAAAAAAATGGTAAGATAAAGAATTCCATTTGGTTTTTACACATTAGTGTAAAAACTATGGAGACAAGTATGAACAACTATGTTTTATTTTTAATTGTTAACAAAAATAAACGTGTTCTATGCAGTAAATAATTGTTGGAGAACTGTTTATTTATTTTAAGACTAATTGTACCGCCGAAAATGATGCACTTATATGAAAAAGAGCTTAATGATGATCGATTTTGGCGGTGGTGTTAGAACCCATGAAGGGATTTTTAATGATTTGCATTCCGGAATGAAATCCTTAACCTGTTCAGCTGTTTCTAAAACACTCAAACGCTTTAGTTCGCTTGGAATGATTAAAGATTTGCCAAGAAATGGAAAACCGCAAATAACGAAGATAGAGAAAATTAGAAGAATCACCTTCAATCAACTTCTACAGCTTTAGCACTAAACAATGGTATAAGTCGTCATTCTGTAGGAAAAATATTGAAAAGAGAAAGCACGATTCGCGAAAGAATGATGAAAGTTTACAATGTTAGACGAACATTTTGCAACTAATGTATTTTCTACCGGAGCAACTGTTTGTGTAAATGGAACAATTAATCGCCATAATTCAAGGTATTGATCAAATAAGAATCCTCACTGGATCCTATTGCACGTTGTAAGTATGAGGTATAGGGTATATAATTCATTTCACAATATTAGCCAGAGAATAAATAATTACGTATATAATCCTGAATAATTTTGTTTAGGAATCCAATTGAATTTTTAGACGATATATCAGGAAGGACGCGCGACCTTGCGGCTTTATGGCCACACAGCCCTGTGGCTCATTATATTGATTGTATTTACAGGTTTGTTACACGTAAATTATAATAACTAAAAACATGGATTATCATCGATGCTTGATAATTTCACTGCGGTACAGTATTGGAGTTGCAAAGCAAATATTGATTCGTCCACATACGGGTAACCTCTTTATTACAGCCATTATTGTATAAATAAGTAAAAATTACATATATATTGGAATACTTTCGAGTTTAACAGTCAATACGCCGTAAATGTTATGAAATGCACAATTCATACAAATGACTAGCTTTCATCGTTTGCATTTATGACATCATTAATAGCTTTCTTATAGCGCTTATCGTTGTGTAATCGTAATTATGATTAGAAATTGTTATTCTGTCATCGGTATGATGTGTTTATTTATTATTCGCAACAGTTACGATATTGTGATTGTAATATTGGTGGTAGAAATGCTTATTATTCCGTCGTAATACAAAAAAAGCACCGAGACCGCAGGAATGCTTTGATGGCGTGGGTCACTTTCGTATATTTCGTTCTGTAAAAAGGATGATATACAGTGTAGCCTTTTAAATCAAGAATATCTAGATCGTTGTGAGAACGCGACGAAAGGGGTGAAAGTGGAAAATCATCGCACATAAACTTACGAAACATCTTTATGCGAATATTATCTTAATGAGGTCCTAATTTACGTTTACCGTATTCAATTTGCATAAATATTGGGCTTTGCTGAAAAAGTAGTGCTGTGTGCGGTCTCGTAAAACGTTTAATTGATGCTCTCTTCTGGTCGCTCCAATTGTATTTTTGCGTGTACAACAAGCACATAGCTAGCAAATAAAATAATACAGTTAACGTTTATGAGAACGACGCTACTCGTAGGTGCGCATGTATCGACCAACAATAAGTTGTTCTTGCAAAACTGTAAAGATGTCTGAAGCAATTGTGTCTTTCTAAATAAGAGCGTTTCAGAGTATTTAGCAATGGGTATATTTAGTGATTATGTTAAGTGATACATCTTTTACGTAAAAACAACTGTGTGTATCTTTGATCTGAGTATATAACTCCAAGTCAGACCAGGAATAGACGACCGTGTAAAAAGCGGCGTTTATTGCTTCTTATTGTATGGTTACATTAGATGGGGATATGTACGATTTTTTGATCTTACGATGTCGTGCGACTGATAGTCGTTCGATATTTGAAATTTGTTGCGTGTGTTGTTTGTGTTCGACATGGATGACGACGACATATTTTCTTCAAACAATTTTCTTTAAAAACTGGTTAATTACTAAAAAGAAAGTAAATGGGCCAACGATAAGAACCTGCTCATTAACAAGTTAAGGGAGCAACCTCAAATTTTTTTTGAATATTTTAGAATGTTATGATGATCTTTTGATCCAACAACACTCTTCTCTATTGGACGCATTTAATTAGCTTTATTAATTTTTGTACGTTTCTTTGCCAATTTTTAGAAAATATTACTTAAAAACGTACAATATGCATTATGTTAAGTAAACGGTCTTCTGCTCACACATCAGAGATCCATTTGATTTCAGAAAACGCTGCAGTTTACGTGGTCGTCTATTCTTGGTCTTAATCAGTGTGAGTATCGCTGTCAGTGGTATACGTTCTCTTTGTTGTAAACTCATTGCGGTAAGATTTAACACGAGGCCGGTAATAAGTAGTGTTATTTTTTGCTGCAAATCTGCTTTCGAGAGATTATATGTACTCTATTGGTTCTATACGCTACAAATGCAAAAGGTACACAGTAAAAGTCGCCTAATAAAAATTAACACTCAAAAGTGGAACATATAGGTCCATACTAACGAGTGTAGTTTTACCGAGCATTTTCGCGTGTAAAAAATGGTAAAAAGTGAGTGTTAATTTTAGCACACACTTGTGTTAATGTTGTCTGAACCATCGCATTAAAATGATGTAGTGGGTGCAAAATGTACTTTTTACGGTGTCTATTATACATACTTAGTGTGAAGATGATTGTATTGGATGTAAACATGTAAATGCGTTTTCAGGTAGAAAACAGGAAATAAATTTAGCTTTTAATTATATAGTTTTACTGAAACATACTACAACATATTCCATCCATAAAAGGATATGCCATCTTAAGGAAGAACAACATGGATCAAAAAGAACGCTTTGGTATATTGTCACCTATCTTCCATTTTACAAAATTCACTTTCGCTTAATGTTTCAGTTTAAATGTGATCGACATTTACTACACTTAACCTTAAATAAACATCTTAAAACGGGCTATTAAAACTGGTAGATAATAGTGACGGACTGTCACAACTGCAGCATAGACCAAACGATAGCAATAACATGTGAGCCCAGATACAGATTTGAGACGTCACTTAAGATAAAGGCATTTGACATCCTATTCCCAAGGTAAATTTCTTGTGTGTATCTATTTTACACTTTCCGCCGCACTTAGAGTGTTAAAATATATTAAATAACATTTTTTTCAGCGTAAAAATTTGCAAACAAAAAAATCTACCTTGTCTGAAATTATTTTTAAAAACCCCTGACTTTTTACTGTGTTTTATGTGCGAAGTCAACTTAGTAAAAGAATGACATGAAAGGCAAGTAGTTTATTTATCTACGAACGTATTTCCAGTTTCGTGTTCTTTCACATGTTACCAGATTTAGTTTGGAAAACACAAATGTCATATGATAAATGGTAATGAAATCTTTAATTTGACAATTGCAAAGCTTAGAAATTAAAATAAAGTGAATAGATTGAGGTAAAAGAATAGAATATGGCCTTATAAAGTAAATATATCAAATATAAGTCATAAAGATTAGAATGGATATTTAATAATAGCAAAGTAAAATTAATTGTTAAATAGAAACGTTCTTTTCTCATTATAGCAACAAGCATTGAAAGCACTCCACAGGTAGCAAATTGTGAAAACAAAAAGACAGTAGGTCGAAGTAAAGATTAAAATGCAACATTCGAGAGCGGATATGAAAGAATGTAAATTTAATTTTACTTTACAAAAATGGTATTGTCCTGTCATCTATCCTTTAAGGCGTTAAATCACAATCGTAGAAATTTGATTGAAAACAAAGATTTGTATAACAGATAGGTTTTTTTTTTTTTATAAAACTACTTTATAATTAATATTAAATAAATTAAATTAAACGGAAAAAGTTTATTCAAGCAAGCTTTCCGGAATTCACTTTATTTGTTGCTATTTTGAATTCGTTGTTGCTATATCCCCAAAGATTTTAGAAGGGCTTTGTTAGCAAAATAAACCAACTGACGTGTTGAACTCATGATTAAACTTGGATAATTTGTAAAAAGCAGATGAGTTGGGTTGTAGTCAGCTTAAATCTTCTGTCAATATAAAATCTACAAATATAGCTGGTTGTTTCCTTTGCAACGTATACACCTTTCCATCTATTATTGTAATAGAATACTACGTTGGATATACCGGTTGCCAACCAAAACTGATTTAATAAGTATATAACTAACAGAAAGGAATATTGTGGTGAGGACGTTAGGTGGTATCCCCTACCATATAATGTATACGTATAAAGTACTCTTTTCTTAGTTATAGAGTTTGTTAACTTATTATTATATCAGATTTGGTTGACAACTGGTATATACTATTACTGGTAAGTGTGAAGAACAAACCACGTGCCGTCAATGTACAGCACAGTTACATATGCAATCAATGTACCGCAACTAAGTAATATCATAATATTTTTGTAATTTAATTTAATTAGTAAGCGGGATGCAGAGAAAAAGAATGACGTTTTTTTTTTTACAAAGGAAGTATTTTGTTGATTTTTTGTTTGAAGCACATTATAGTGTTTAAAATTGCATAAGAACGATAATTCTCTTTGTCAGCCTTTGTTTACGGTATACTTAGAAGATATGTTTTATTCGTGTGTAGCATTTTGCTGCATAATATTGTCGGCTTCATATCATACTTACTGCTAATAGCGCGAACTAGAAGTCATTCGATAAATTAACCATGACCTGTTGCACTCGGCGACATCTTATGAGCAAGTCACGTACTAACTGTAAATGGAGTTAAGATTTTCGAGTGTTCGCAACGTTCTAATGGCGCCGTTCCGAGACTTTTCTGATGAAATTAATCGCTATCGAATTTATGGCAGCTATTCAGATCATTTCTAAGCTCGTGAAACGAGATTCAATTTGCCAGGCACTAGCAGCATACTTAATTGAATGTACTGTGACTTAGAGGAATTTGAACCATCCAATGATTTTTATAGCAAAACAGTAACAATACTAATGTATTTCTATGGGACTAGTTTTAATACATTGATACATACAGATAATTCCTTCTCAAATCTTACTTTCCGTACCCATAGATAAAAGTTGAAAGTTATTAGTACGTGCACATATGTACAGCTGTTTTTTTTTTAAATTGGCAATACTTTAAGCTCCTGTATACTTACATTCTAAAATTGAAATCGACATCTCAGTTATACAGTTTTGGTATGTTATCAAGGAAACAAAGTGCTATTATGTTTATTATTATGTTATTATAAAATGTCTCGGCTACGTCTATAATTTTACCTTTCAATTGTCCGTTACGGAGTAAATCAATTATTATTAAAGTTCGCCACATTCTGTGTACCTCACAGGCGTCAGTACGGGATTGGTCATTCGGGTGTGTGATTCGTAATATATGCGCAAATTTGTTACCGATATAAGTATAGAAGTAGAGAGATTTATTCTATCTGGAAAAATGAAATGTGCATTTGGTTTTTTGCTATTAAACCAATATACATAGACATACGAAAAATAAGAATAGTACATATTATAGCAGCGTTGTATGTATAAATAAAATCGATAATGTATGAAATCAGCGATTTCAGAGTTGTGTTGCGTGTGTAAGTTGGAGTACACGACAGAGAAAAAATGGTCGTTTTATTGATCTACTTATCGACAACATTTTATTACGTATAACATATATGCTGCACTTCGCTATGTTCGCGTGCATTCCAACCGGCCGCCAAACACATACTGGATGCGTTACTACTGCAATAAGATCGCTTGCGCATATATTACGAATTACACCCGAATGACCACTCCCATACCGACGCTTGTGAAGCGCACGGAAAGCGCCAAACTTTAATTATTGCTAATTTACATTTTCACTTTACATTTGAAAGTGGCTGCTTAAATACTATGACATCAATGTAATAATATTTGTTTTTCTCTGTAAAATAGAATAGAATATTATTTATTAATATGAACATAAAATGTATATAACTAGTCATAAAAACAAACAAAACGAAATCAAAATTGTTCGGTATTATTTAAATAAATTTTCTTTGTTTCTCGCGCGTAGAACTACAAGCTTAAGCGCACGCGCTATTGTTTCAGTGTGTGTACAGCAGTTATCTTAGGCAGCTCGTTGTTTTGAAAATATATACAGTCTCCTAAGGTATTTATTAAATACAACCATGGGCGTAGCCAGAATTTGGTCAAGGCAGGGGTCAATTGATTGCTTCGCTGCGGATTAAAAAAATAAGAAACGAAAGTAAAATTATTTCGGTGATTTTGGAGAGTGGGAGGGAGTTGGCCCCACCCCGTTCCCTTGGCTAAATCCATGAATACAACAAAAATTATGCAAGGAAACAAAATAAATACCATAAATATAAAGCTGAATCTGTTATTCTAACAATAACAAATTTATAAAAATATTACATTAATGATTCAGAAACTCTGGAATTGAGTAAAATGTGTATTGGAGGAGGTAAACTTTTTTGTTCTGAAAACTATAAATTCCAGCATTTTTTATATCGGGGGGTAGTTCGTTGTAAATTCTCATACCCAGACTAAGTGGTCCCTTGTTTCGTATATAAAGAGTGGCCGTAGATATATGGAGGTGCTCTCTTATATTCGTGAACTTCATAAATAAATATGCCTATTAGCAAATATAAAAGAAGTTGCCTCAAAAATATAGGCACTGCATTTAACTTTTGAAATATATGAGAGATCCGGATTGATTTTCTACCATTCAATAGACATTACGTGCACTGGGCGCTAAACTTCAAGTAGCAAACTAATATTATTACTACTATTGGTTTTAAGTATTCTTTCAAGTGTTGCTAACAGGTTGATGTACATGCACTTGTGCCCACCAATCGTTGTGAACAATTGACTTTATGACAGCTACAGCCGGCTTGTCCATCAACGTGTTAAATAAATCCACAATCGTTACTGCGGAATATGTTGTTTCAAGCAGTGTCTTAATAATGGAGATTGTTATAGTCGTTTTGTATCATACGTCTAGAAACATTAACTCACGACAAAAGTAAACTTAGGAGAGAAAGGAGGTACCAGAGCCTCCATGAGCTGCGTAATCTCGCGACCAGCAGTCCAGGAACTGCCCGAAAGTTGGTTTGGCATCTATACCCGGTTTTTTGTCACTGGCTTCTAAACACCATGAGTCTTGGCACTAGATGACTTCAAGAAGCATTTTTTCGCTGTTTTTGGAGATTAGTGGTATACGCTGAGAGGTAGAGAAGTACTCGCAGCAATATTGATGACGTCGGGTAGGCAGAAACATGTCCGTTGGCTACTGCTTCCTTTCTTTACATTGCTTTTGCTGTGAGTGATTCCATCAATATCATGAGATGTCTATATTAACATTATTTTGGTAAGATGAAAAAATTAAAAACTTAATGTTATATTCCTTTTCGTTTCATTACAGTATTTCTTGATCTTTTATGTGTACTTCCGTATTTAATATGAACATAAATGCACATATTTTATAAAACATTTATCTAATAAAATTGAAATTTAATAAAGGAAGCTCCATTAGTTTTTACCAGTGTTTAATACGAGTAAATATTAGTTTTGCTTATATTTTTTGCGAAATGTTAATATATAATATATTTATAAATGATTGGTAATGCCATAGTGGTGAAAGGGTCTTTTTTCGATTATTTTGAATTGTAATTTTCAATTTAACTTTTGAAGTTAGTAAGAGAGAGCTGTTAAAATTAGTAACTACTTTTAATAAACAAAAGTAATATTAAGCAGTATGTGTGTGTATATTTTCATTACACCAACGGCATTATGAAAACTCACAAGATACCGATGCCATTATGAACGAGCCAATAGCCGATTCATAAAGTAGCTAGCACTATTAGCCTAGAAAATATTGTATGTGCCAGCAATTTTTAAACACCCATATTGTCTTGTACTATAAAGTAAAAGTGCAGGGAATCCTTCAAGCCACCTTCTTTTCCATTTTGCAACAAATATACATACATGCTAATTACTGTTACTGCTTGTAATCGGTACAACCTACCAACTCAAAGAGCGATGACTTGTATTGATGCTGACATAGCGAAACAAAGATTGTGTCAACGAAACGAACGCGAAAATTGACCTCGTTAAAACATCTGGCGGCAATTTTCGCTAATAAACGCCCAAACGTGATGTGGACTATTACAAATGCAAACTGCTTCAACTGGAACATATTGATTCTGTTGTATACAGGTAACATTATTAACATTAATTATACATATGTACGAATGCAAAATATGCAGTAGGTCAAAGATGTTTTTTCTTTACAGTTTAAACAATACGTTACGAACTAAAAGGTTATGCTAGCGCATTTTATTACAGACAGTTTATTTTTTTTTTGTGTATTCACAACCTCAGGCGTTCAATTAGTAAGTGTTGCTTCATTAATTAAATATTATGGTCGCGCCATTTGCCATAACTTTCAGATCGTTATAAAGGTTTTTTATCATTTTTTTTAGCGTTGGATTAAGCCAATTATTTCATTATTGTAGACATTCTTTGCTGTGGTACACTTATCAACTAAATCACTGTGAGTAGGTTTGAAAATGTAATGTCGTCACAAATTTAATCCTTAATTGACTGGGCATTGGCTCATTGTACCAATGATGCCGGTACGATATCTTAAAAGGGTTTACTTATATTCTTTTGACTACAAGAATTATGGCAGTTACTCAGTTATTGATCTAGTAAATTATGTTAGGGCTGAGTTTTATAAAAATAATAATAATATGGTGATAGGACTTATTATTGGCATTCAGTAAAAATATACCTTTTTAAAGAAGTATTTGTGGTTGTTTTTTTCCAGTTTGAAAATGCAATAAATGGATAAATTGAAGTAAATATTTGTAATAGTCTCCTTTATGATTGGCAATAGTGTAAGCATTGACTTCGATGGCTGGAATAATTTCCCAGTTCAATTGTTGACTAGCTGTCTCCAAATATCATGTAGATACGCACTCCAAATAGCAATGAGTATATTTATATCCTCTCTACCTACATGACCTTTTTGGAATTTGTTTCTAGTTTTTACTTAAAATAACTTTTGGTTGTGTTTTTTCATAAAATAATGACAATATCAAATGCAGCAGGTTAGAGAAAGCAACAGGCAATTGCGCATAAACAGTTGACGGATAATTTCAGCCCGAAAACTAGTCTACCTTGGAGAGCAGTTTCTTCATCTTTACTATTACTTCTTTATTCCATCTACGAAAAATCCTCAGTATTTTCATTTATTTTGTTTACTTTTGTATAAATTTCCTTCGAAAAAGTTTTATTACAAGCGAACTTTCTTGTAGACTCGTTTGTTCACAATTGGAACATGTGATTAATATGTAAGTTATTTTCAGGGATATTTTGCCAAAATATTAAAATTTGTGCGTTTTTTTTTGTTTATAAAACAAAACAGGTCGGCTAATTTTTTTTCTTTATGTCACCAAAAATTCCAGATAAATTGTGGTAATATACAAATGGAATGATATTCTATGAAAATTAGTAGAAATAAGGTATTCATTAAATATACATAAAAAATGCCTAGAAACAACACTGCTAATACGGCGACTCATGGTACTGGCGGAATCACTCATGGCAAACACAATGTGAGGAGAGAAACGCTAACCAACGATCATGTTTCTGCCTTCTCGTCGTTATCAGCGTTGTTTCGAGCGTATTTTCTACCTTACATCAATATTTCCATTTCGGCTTATATCCTTCGAGAACAATATCTGTTCGCGCCATTTAGTCTCAAGAAATACGCGTATCTGCCGCCTAGAAGGCAGCGACAATATGTATTAACAGCATTATTTTGGTTGAAAATCCATTGCTTCATATTATATAGTAATATTGTTACTTTTATAATAATCACATACTAAATAATGATTCCACTATCGCATTGAAGCAAAAATGCGCGTTTTAAAATAAATAAATCCATGCTGGTCTTTCAAAAAGGAGTGGGTTACAAGCAGGAAGTACAAAATCCCTTTTATGAATAACTTTTTATCGCATATCGTAAGTAACTCTCTTAACTAGCATTTTAATTATATCGCTCAATATTTATTCTGTTACCTCTTGTTTTTCCTCTATTGTCTCTTTGAGTTACATAAAAAGCTGTTTTGAATTAATAAGGCCATTAACTGCACATTTGTCCAGTACTTTACCAAAATAAGTTAAAATATTCGAAAACGCATCTGAAGAAAATGGTTGCGGTCACAATCTCATTAAATATATTTTTCGGCCTGTTACGACTACTAGAGGTTGCATGATTAATGAGGGTAACAAAACGTCGTATTTCTTGCGGGAAGAACCTGTTCGTGCCATCGACGTTCCCTTACCTTTGACGGTGCAACGATACCAACCAAAACTAAGGTGCGGTTTTAACACCCGTCCTCTAATTTATAAGAACAGGTTGACACATTTTCTCTTCACGAGTGGCTACTCACTTACAATTATTTGTTATGTACTGCGTCCAATC
This sequence comes from Oryctes borbonicus, assembly GCA_902654985.2. Lineage (NCBI taxonomy): Eukaryota > Metazoa > Arthropoda > Insecta > Coleoptera > Scarabaeidae > Oryctes > Oryctes borbonicus. Next base: position 11,463,352 of record LR736857.1, read on the forward strand.
ATCCAAAACGCTCGGTCAACATTTTGTACTTATCGTATGTACTTAGATTTTCATTTCTACTTACTGTGGAAATTAGAGCTTATTTTATATTACATTAGCATCGTGGTGAAGTTCTAAAGGGTTTGGTTGGAGCACCTGGATGTATATTTCCGTGGGATACTGTGGATTTCATAAGGCGATGTATACTTTTATGAATAGTTAAGAATGTATTACTGAATCGCTAAAACAAAAAGTAAATGTACCGTACGTTCCTTCCTTTGTACATTTTTTTATGAAATATCCTAGTTTTCAATTTACGTAGTTTGTATTGTATTGTAGAGATATTGGAATATTCTGTTGGAAAACGTAAAACATTATAAAAATCCTGTTCCCATATTTCACCACAGTGTTAGTTCAACATAAACTACTACTACACGTTGTCTCCTGTTACAGAAGAAGTATTAGTCGGAATCGGAGTTCTTTTGCAAACAATAGCGTTTCGGGATGGCGGCTTAACTCCATCTTTTATATTGCATGAAGTTGATATGGATTTTGCTAAACCGTTAGCTTCTATCTAACTTAGTTAGTGTTTCCTACTACGAGGTCGACGACCACCGACCAATAATTCTTTTATCTAACTTTGCCAAAGTATTTGAGAATATGCTGCTTTTCACTTTGAATGAGAACTTTAAATGATCTATTTTTCCTTATCAACATGGATTAACTGTTACTAACCTTGTAACTATTTCTCAGTGTGTTTGTCAAAATTTGGGTAGATAAGATCAAGTTGACCCGATTTAAACCTATTTTAGTGGCGCCTTTGGTTCTATTATCAGAGTTCGGATTAAGTACAGCGTTAAGATCCAATTACTTCTTTGTGAAACCTGGTGTTCCTCGGAGTTCTAATCTGGAAACCCTTACTATTTGTAGTGTACCCAGAAATGACCTACTTGAAAAATTGACTTGCCCGGTACTTGTATAGCCGAATATTAGAATCTACAAATCTTATTCTCTAACTGGGATAATATTTTGTATCTACAGAATAATATCAACTACATTATTGCTTGATGGGACAAGTTTAAACTCTACCTAAACCTCAATAAATGCTATTACATGTCGTTCATTCGCGGATTCAGTTCTATTCCTTCTACGTCCCTCCAATCAATTAATTGAAATTATATGTATGCGTTTATTTTTATTTTTGTCCTGTTAGTTGTAATTGTTGGACAATAATGCGATATTAACTCCTTGATCTTGTCTCCAATTTGCTGGATCTAGCCAAGTTCGCGTACGTTCCGGCGTAACACAAACACGTCATTTGGATTCCATTTCAGTTATATTTTTCTCTGTAAATGACTTGAATTTATTGCTCATTTCAATCTTCTGACTCCTGAAAGTTGAAATGCAGCTATTGTGTACAACATATTAAGGATTTACTCACAGTTGATAATCTTCATTCCGATTGTGATGAAACTGACGATTTTAAAATGCAATTAAAGTTATGCATTTACTTCCAAGTTTGGTATGTACGTGCTACTTTGAAATTACTGCTCTTCAGCACGGAATCGTTTGTCTCGTGATTAAAACGTGCATACTTATGCTCAACCCCTGGATTTAGCAAACCCTCAACCTTTGTCTTCATCTTCATACAATTGGCTTGCTCACATGTTTACGAAATAAAATATAATGTCCTGATCTCGTTTTCAATTAATCTTAAGCATTTCTGGAAATGAAAACAGGCTTGTCTTGGCACTCCACAGTAGTGGATGCAATAGCATTAAATTTATTCCTTAGTTATAAAGATGTTTCGAATTGATCATATAATTCGTATTGAAAAGAGACACATGTCTAATATAAAAACATTATTTTAAAAATATATTTATAGTACAGTATCGTCCCCTTATATCATTTGGTCGGCTCCATTCCTCGTTCAGCAGCTTATTATATAACTTTCTACTTACCTACATGCACTAACCTCATGCCAACTATTTATCAGATGAAGCTCCAGTAAATAGAAATTGTTTGTATGACGCGTCGCGTGGTGTTGTATTATATCTTTTGTGTTTCCTCGAAAAAAATAAACTTAAGTTTATGGAAATAGAAAGAGGGCTTTGTAATGTAAACACTGTTAAGCCGAGATCTCCAATGATAAGAAAACTTGTCTGTATGAGTTATTTTTAATCGGTTCAGTATTCCTACAATTTCTTTTTACACCGTAAAAATAGCTGCAGCACTAGCTAACGTACTCCATAATAGGCTGTTTATTAGCCTTTTGAAAAGAAATGTTTTGCATTAATATGGCTGTAATAATTACTCCAAAAGATACTCCCAAAATGTTGACCATACCCTGTAGTTGAATTACGTCATTGTTAATTCAGATATTACAACTAATATTATGTAAATGTTGGTGGTGAAAAACAAAATGTTTATTTTGTTTTCTTTAAGGATTAAATGTTAACGCAAACCGTGTCATTAGTTGATCGATTGTACTGCCTTACTAAATTTAATTAAATTACATTTAAATAATTTGTTTGGTGTAGTTACAACTGGATAAAATTACATTTGCAATTTTTTCCTTCGACTACCGACCGCATATCTGTGCACTTGCCTTAACGTAAGTAATTGTAAGACACTAATAAGCAACAGCCTAGCAATTCACGAACACAGAAAAAGATCACCTTTGTAATAACACGTCAAAAGTCATGTACGTGACGAGAGACCTATTTGATCGTTCTCGGTTGTTTCCACTTCTTTGTCATTTCGGTTCTTAGTTCCCGTGTGGCCAAATTATGAAATAATCACGTCTTAAATAACTAAGAAACGCTTCGAGACTATTACTGCAACGCAACCAGTTAAAGGATAATTAAACTACAAGCACGTAATTATTCTAAGAAAATTATAGCATCGATTCTAGGTCGAGTATTGTGTTGTTACGACAAAAAGCCGAACTGATTTGTTGGAAGTGGAAAAACTAACATAGTAAGAATGTATTAACACCGTAAACTAACTCTAATTCGAAGAGTAAACATAACATTTTTGTTGAGGTCGTTTTTTAATGACATTACCTCTTCAAACAGGAAGTTCGTAGCCAGAGTACATTATTAAACTACAAAAAATATCATCTAACGTTTATGTAAATGAATAGATATTTAAAATTTAAAAGAAATGTGATTGTTCCACACACTTAACTCAATATGTAGCACCAATAATTATGAATAATAACACATACATACCTACACATAGCATAGGATGTTAATGAGAGGAAAGTAGCAAAATTGTTTACTTGTTTTTATTAAATGTAATATGTCAATTGCTTGAAAATTTCTTCGAAAATGGTAGTGGAAGTACATACGAGGGTCATTAGAAAAGTTTCAAGCCTCAATATGAAGATGGCGTTCCTTGTCAAAAATATTCTGGTGTATGTGTTGAAAGGTACTTTTAAAAATTTCAGCCATATTGGAAGCTCAGTTGTTGTTTAACCGTTGTTCACAGTTGTTGATATTAGCGTTGGCGTAAAAAGAAAAAAAAAAACGAATATCAAGAAAATCATTAAATTCTTGCAAAGACGCAAATTAAATTAAAGTCGAGATGGACATTTTATGGGGACTGCAGTATGATTTGCCAGTGAAATTTTGGGCAGCTGAATTTAAATGTGGTCGTACCGGCTTGGTTAACGATGAACGTCCGGGACGGCCAAAACTGCAACCACTACTGATAACATCGGAAAAGGTGCTAGACGACCGTCGAATTACGATTAAATTTCTGAAGAATAACTGTTAGTGGTGATGGACAGTGGATGAGATTTACAAAAGAAGAATCGACAGAATTATGCCTCATGGAATCGAAAATCTTCATATTTGCAAGTTTAGTACTTCATATTCATCGACTAGTAGCCGAGGTTCTTAACGTTCCGGTTGTAATTGGTAATCTCTTGTAGTAAAAGATTAATGATGTTTATTAACTTAAGGCGGTGCAGATAATCTCGTCCTTTCAAATTCATCAAATCCACGAAGGCTAAGTTTAACTCTTTATGCGTCCTCTCGTAAACATAAATTTTTCCGCCGAAACCGCGTGGTGTTAACGCTAGCAGATTCTTTTGGGGATGTTTACGATAACTCCCTATTAATACATTATGCGATACCAACCAGTTCTATGTAATACGAAAAATATTCTCTTCTGCATAGATTGTATACAAAATGTCCATTCATTTTTTTATATGTGATTTTCCGGTTTAGAGGCTACATAATACATAAAGTTGAATTTATAAATGGCATGTATATGTGTAATGGAAGACATACGGATTGTGTACAGTAATAGTGCAATTAATTTTATTCATTCTTTAAAATATGCCTACTGCCTCACGAACCGGATAATTAGCTATTGTAAAACAACCTTCTTCGTATCCGTTGATCGAATCCAGCTACAATGTACAATTAGATTTTTACCGTCAGCCTTGACTCTCTTCTTTGAGCAATTACATCATTTTCTGACAGATCGATTGCCGTGTGCGGCTATTGCTAGCGATCTCCAGGCAATATCTCGTTTCAACAATGCGATAAAGAAAAAAGAAAAAGGAAGGGAGTGACAGAACCACCTCGTGACGGCCTTGAGTTTCCTTCAAAGCCCGTGATGTAATGAAATAATCCTTATCTAATGTTGCAGTAGTACTCTTTCATATAGGAGAGAAGTACCTAATTGGTCGCGTATCATGAATTGTGTGAATATTGTAAGCGATGTAGATAATGGAATAAGCGCCTTTGGATTATTCCATTACAAATTGTAATTTATATCATATATATAAATTATGATTATATAAGTCATCTGCTAAAAATAAAGCATTAAACATCTTTTTAAAAAGAGGGAAATAACTAAATATCAATCGCTGTTTCAGATTACTTATAGTGTTTCTTCATACTTTATATTTTCGCTCAATAGTTATCGCACATGCTGCCGAATATTTATAATATATGAATCTTTATATTTTTTAAATTTCATACTAAACGAAATGATACACAAAAAATTAACTTTGACATTTATTGACAGATGCGCTCTTTGGAAGTCGTAATAGGGCTGAAACTGCGGCTTTATGATATTATTATTTACATCCTCAATTAAATAGGTGTCTGGTAACTGTTTTCGATCATGTTTTCTCTCATTTTGTTGATATTTTGAACATGTTTTGTCATTAAATCAAATTCTGATGTTTGCAAATAAAGTGGCATACGTGGTTGTTAAGGTAATTGAATAAAACAAGCGAAGTACCAAATCAAATATACAGCATTTGAGGCAAATAATGGTTTAACACGAATAAACATCGTTGTATCATTGCTTTCATGAAAAATGTTTTTTTTTATTAATTTATACGTTGCATTTGTTTATTTTAAACTTGTGCTTTTAGCAACAGTATATACCAAATATTACAAGTATAATAAATTTTATTAAAAACGGTTGTAGCTTTACAAAAATTGATAATATTATACCAGAACACCATAAATAAATCATTGTGTATCAGATATTGATTAAAAAATGTATTTATGTGTATAAATTTTTCAACGTGACTTAATTCTTGCCATACATTTTCGTATGTTCGAGGACGAAAGTTACTCTCACAAAGTTTTTCAATGATTAGTTTCCAAATATTTTCCAATGCGTTCATTCATCTGGATTGATAGTGGGATACGGCAGGACTTCAGCATTCTAGCTTTAAAACCATTCTGCAATTATACTGACTGCGTGTATTGGACGGTTGTCTTGTTGATATATAAAGTTATCAGAATATAGACGTTTTACAGAACGAAGCGTTGAATTTTCGGGAATATAAATGTAATTCCGAGAACTCATTTCTCTGACAACACCTCGATAATCCAACTCCACACATCCACTAAGAGGCAACCAAAGGTTTTAAATTATTAATGTACTTTTAACATAAAATCTACTGTTATTTGGTCTATGCACACAGTTTTGCACTATTTGTTGATTGGAATATTTTCTCGCCCGTAAAAATAATTTTTTTCCAAAAATCTAGGTCTTTGTGGATACGATTAAGGAAGACAATAGTCTGGCTTGTTTCTGCCCTATATTTCAATTCTGATTGCTTAATCCCTCTGTCATACTATTGATTGAGATTCAGGAAAGTTTGATATTGCAGATCTATAGCCAGTAAACCTATTTTTCTTAAATTATTCAACAAGGGAGCATCTTGTGCAATATCAGAGAGTTCTCACAGATGTCCTTATTTTATTCCACCGTTTCTCTATAGCAAACAGTGTATTTGTATTAAGAGTAAAATGTTGCGCATTTGCTCGCAAAAACCCACCCACCTTGAATTTTAGCTTAGATTTGGGCCTTCAAAACAATATTACATCAATAATCAAGTACAGTATAACATTTGTCGCTCATTACATAAACAGACCTTCCTCTTTGGAATAGGTTTGATTCACAACTGTATTTGTTTGGAAATTGCAGCTAAATTTAGCGGGCGAAAGGTTATATTTTTGCTCTCTTTAGAAATTAATCGAAATGCATTTTTTTTATTGTTTAGGATATACAAGTTCTAATTTTGATTCCTGTAGCAGGTTAGCTGTGCTTACATTGTGTGTATGTATTTTGTTTGCAAATTTGCGGATAGATTTACTATTTTATCCTTTCTTGTAATTTTTATTATTGAATGTTAGAGTACTATTTGTGTGCTTCTCGTAATTTTAGAGGAGAGGGACATCTATGGTAAAAATTGTTTTGCTGTTCTTAAGTGCTGGTTTTAATATCAGGATGTTTCGAAATTCTTAAAATAATTGGCGCGAGAGGTTGTATAATTTCTTATGGACGAAGAAAATTGCTGTTAAGAGAAAATATGTTTATATTTTTCATCATAATTCATTAATTTAAAGTGCCAGTCACTCAAACGTAATTCGTATTAAATCTTAAACGTTACACTGTTAGATTTCACAGATTTTGATTTGAAATTTACGTTGTCGTCATTGTTAGATTGCTCGATACAAGCGCATGTGTGTAATTTACATACATATCCGACGCTAACGTTCAGCGTGTATATCCATTATGCAACTACTAACGCCTCATATTAAAAAGGCACGTTTTAATTCGTTTCATAATCAAACAATGGGTACAATTAACATATCGTTATTAACATATTCAAATTTGCATGAAGTAAAAAACAACGAAACTCTACGCTGTGTGTCACTTGTTTTACGCACAGGCTTTATTTGCACGGTCACCTATTATAAGCTTATATCCTCCGTATGAAATAACAATTGCGCTATAACGCCCACGAAATTCAAAAACTGTAAGTTATTATTAAGTACGATTCTGTATATCGATTCGTAAATTACCGTTGGTCGTAGAGGTGACATACAAGGCGCATTCGAGAATCGTTCTAGTTTAGTTGACTAGATGTTACAAGAATTAAGTTCTAAACACCGTGTTACGTTCGATTTTATTCAAGTTTCCAAAAGTTAGCGAGAAATTGAAACGTGACCCCGAGTTAAAAGTAGAATACAAGGTTTTTCTCCTAAAACTGCCGAACCGAATATCCCGCGAAGAAAAAGGGTTTTCTAAAACATGTTTGCCGGATGACATGAAGAAATGAATGTTAGATAAAATTGTTGCAACAAATAACGTTCGTATAATTAGTTTATTTTCCACATTTTAATACTGCGTCCGTATTGGCGATTTTCCTAATATTTGTGTCACTTTTATTATTATATAGACGGGCTTTGTTTTTTACTTAAACTTTTTAAGTAGGTCCACGAAAATCATTTTGATTATTGGTTTTTAGATTGTTCTATTTTGACCAAATGAAAAATTTGGTTAACCTACAATTTCAACAGTGATATACTGATGGTCTAATTAGTTTTATGGAAATGCTGAAGCTGCTGAATTGTATCCTTAACGTTTTAATAGTAATAATAATAATTCTGACATGAAAACATATATACAGAGTATCTAATTAAAGATACCCTGATCACATAATATGTCGAAATATTTGCAAATACCTCCGATTGCGACCAGGAATTCCTGGCGTTACGACCTGTGAGGGCCGCAAGGATCGACTAACAGCTTAATTAGCCAGAGAATTAAAGAAAATGATAATGACAACAAATTAGTCTACTACTTCCTTCTACGATGACTTCCTTTCACAAATATGCACTGATGAGCTGTAACACGGCAGAACGCGCGTCTGTACATGATGGTCTAACTTCTTTATTTTCATTATGTGATCATCACCTTTAATTAGATACTCTCATCCATATGTATCAACGTCAACCGTATTTATACGATCTATTAGTCGATTGTCATTATCATTTTCAATAATAATGATTTATTGCTGGAGCATGTCAGTACATATAAAATATAAAAATATAAAATACAAATAATACACTTATGTAAATACATTCAGTATTATTTATTCATAAAGTGGTCCACATTACAAGATGTATTTTCCATAAGAAACCGCCTTATAATTGGTGCAGTTTTAAATAGTACGTTGGCTGTGATTCAGGTAATATATTGTACGGTATTATCGCTCTATATCTATGATTATAACATACAAGTTACTTAATACAATAAAGAAATTATTTGTGGCTACATACCATAAACTATTTGAATCAAATCAGAGAGAGATTTACGTTGTTCATCTTACATTTTCTGGAAGCTGATAAGGAGAAGTATTTCTAAAACTGATTTTCGAAATTTGTGCAAATAGAAAAATTTTAAAAAGATCTCAACAAATCAAATTTCAGAATTCTAATATTCAAAATCATTCGCTGCTCTTTTATCTAGCAGAATATAATTTAAACTGCACACTAATGTCCTCCACAGTTGGCTTTTACGTAAGTTGAATTCCATTTTGTATTTTTAAGATAATTGACCTGAAAGTTTGACGTGAAGCACGCTGTGTACATACTATAAGACCTACTTGTACATACTTTTCTTCTTTTAAATTATTTGAAAGTCATCGGCACTGCTTGGTAGATGTAAATATAAGTATTATTTATCAATAGGACAATTACTGTTTGGTTGCATATAGACATAACATATTTTTCCAAAAAGAGACGTTGTTATTTTGCTTTCTTATAATTTTCTTCTCCTTTCAACACAAAATTTATTAAAAGAAGCCCTACGATAACCACCGCGATTCAGATTCTTCACAAGAGCGGCATACATGGATAGATCTAAGAAGACTTCTACTTAGCTAAGGTTGTTGAACCGTCAAGGTCGTCGTGGGGATTCTTCAATTATTGTGCTACATCATCTACCTACAGTTTTTGTATTGTGGAACCATGGCGATAGATTCTTATGCTCTCATCTAGGGTTGTTAAAAATAATTAAATATTGTTCAATAATACTATTAAACATAAACAATTAAATACATTGGTGTAACAATAGATAATTTAGGATAAAATTCTTTAAGGTATTTTTTTGACTCCTTTTGAAGATTTTAATTAAGAAGGTGATATTAGATATTAATTAAGGTATAAGTGTGAGAATTTTTTGCTAGTAGAACGGATTGGTACGTTTGTACCTTCCATCTACAAAATTGAAGTAAAGTTTTAATGTTAAATTTTTGAAAGCCTTGTTCCATGTTTTTGGATATAAATTGTTTGCACGTTCAAATGCACTGGTAAAAATTGCTAACTACAGGATGAATCCGGAGGAATGGTAGGTAGGTACTGGGCGTCAAACTAGGAAAAATAAACCGATAAGTTAGAATCTGATTATCAACCATTCTTGAAATAATAAGTCAATTTTTTTAAATAAATATTTATTTCATCAGCGTTAAAGTAGAAAGGTATTAAAAAGAGACATCAGAAAGTGTAGATAATTAAAGAACATTTTTTTTGAAAGATAGCAACATCAAATTCAATACACTTGTTTGCTATTTTAATGATGTTATGGTTTGCACGTTTAACAATGTCGGAATTATTTTTTATTAGTTCCCCTGCAAAATTTCTGCTTAACGATCTAGGAAGAAAAGTAAATATACCCGTCTTTGGTATGCGGCACATGCAACTTAAATGAACTTTTTGACTTGATTGATCGTTAATTATTCTGCCACAGCAAACATCTATGGTAAATTTGTATTGAGTTTTCCTCTGACCATCAGTGTCTATTGTGGCAATTATTTATACCATTACGGTTGAATTGAGCTTTTGTTACCGAATAAAAGGTATGTATTTATTGTTGGGTTTTGACAATCCATTCACCAAATTAAAATCTTGCGCGATTGTAATCCTCAAGTTGATCTGATTGAATATGAAGAGGCTTTAAACCATTCTTATTAAAACGTATTATTGTAGTAATCTGAGTTGATTTCCAATCTTCCATGTGTTTTTACTCGGGTTTTCTTCGGCAGTGTTGAGAATATTCTCTTCATTTCAGAAAGATGCCTTGCACTTGGAAATACATTATTGTATTAGTCTCCTTGACTAGGAAACAGTTTTGCAAAAAAGTTTCTTGTTGAGAACACTTCGATTTGGAAAACTGCGGAATTTTAATCAAGGGAGTTTATCTCAGAATAACTTATTATAATTATCTTAAATCAGTCTATTAAAATTAAATTGTTTGAACAGAAGAAGCATTTGACTTGGGAGAAGGGCGAAGGGAGAGGGGTGGAGGTTCGTTATAAATAAAAAATTATTATTATTATTACAGTCTCAAGAATGGTTGACAGTCGGATTCTAAATTACGGGTTTATTTTTCTTATTTTCACTCCCTGTATCTCCCTATAATATATTTTCCATTCCTCCTACATCACCCTGTATAAGAATTCTATTATGGCGTTACAAACAATAAATGAATGCGTTCAACTTACAAAATAAATATTATAGAAATCGATTCGTATTAAATGCAAGATATTTGGAAAAAAATTAATGTTAGAACAAAATTAGAAATGAATTTAAGATAGGTTGGAGTAAATGGACTAGAGTTGAGTCCATCTAAGTTGTTCAGCTATTTTGGGTGTACGGTTCTTTATTAATCGTCGCCTGTACTTTCGAAAAAATGAAAATCAAAAAAGTGAGTATAATATATGCAGAATTGAACGTCGACATTTGAATAAAGAAAACGCTATGTTGGAAAAATTGAAATAAAACTTATTGGATTATTTGACTTGATGCATAATTAATTAATTTTGATTTCGTTAATAACATTTAATTACATCGGTAAAATTAAGGAAATATTCATATTTAATATGTAACTGTTGATCAAATTTGGCTCCTAGTATTTGTATTCCTGAAACATAAAGAACATGAAAGCAGTGAAGACGATTTCAGCGGGTGGAAAAGTGGATGCCACTTAGTCGTACTCTTCGTAAGACAAAATGATACTGAGAGAGTAGTACACATCATTACTTTACTTGCACAATGCAGAAATTATAAGCACTGTTTCACGAAGACCTGTTACCTGACACTTTGGTGGCAAAAATTCTAAAATTGCGCTGCGATTGAACTGCCAATAATATATGGTTTCTGGCCATCTCTTGCCATCATTGTATTTGTAGATGACTATTTTGCAGTACAAGATACTAACAAGAAAAATAGCTTTACCTTTGCTTGATATGAGTGCTTATGCCTGTTTTTGTTGTGATATTTTTTGCCATTACGGGCTCTTCTGATCTGTCTCCCTTTTGCTAATTTTTTGCTTTGCGCGGCTCCTTTGTAAAGAATAGTAAATGCATGACCCACAAGCTTAAAGCAAAAATCTCTGCTTGTAATATGTTAATTTGGAGTTGGTTTGGAACCCCATAAGTACTTTTACGTGACAGTTAGGTTCACAAATGTATACGCTTGTCCCGACATATTCTCTTCTTAAATCATATCAAAGTTCCTTTGAATTTATTGAAACTGGTGTAGCACAGTTGTCTGAGTTGTCGTTATTTTATTGGATTTAAAATGACAGTCTGAACAGGAAAATCTATGATACTGAATTTTGCCTGAATTTAAATGCATACTTGTTTAAAGCAATCCTCTCCAACAGTTATAGTCTGAAGTTAAGGAGTTTTATTCTTCGCAAACAACAGGTATTAAGCTTCGCGTTGATCTGCGGCTACAAATTATTAAACGACTGCGCTGTACATTTTAAGTGTTCGATGCAAATATGTACGTGCCTTACGTAACGAGCGGCGGCTGTTGTTGACATATGCACTAAATAACAGGGACAAACGCGACGACGGCCACTTCTACTAACCGTTCAAAGAATACACCAAGTAGAACATTCACATGGACGGTCGGCTAATTGACTTACACCGCGCGGCAAACAAATCGCGGTGAACGTGCGCTTGCTTACATTATTCTGTTTGTCTTCAGTCAATTCGGAGGATTAACTATGTTTATCGTTCTTCTTGAAAGCGTAGGTATGTAGCTTGGATGGATGAATTACACCAGACGTCTTCAGAGTTTTTCGTTAATTAATTAACCTTGTAAATCTTTAATTTGTTGAATATTTTGTACTGTAAACAGTAATGTTAAATCATCTAGTGGTCGTTTGTAAAAACTCTCCTTGTATTACGACTCGCTATCGTAACATCCCCACATAAACTCTCTGTTTAAGGGATCATTTTCTATGACACCGAGTCAGCTTGCAATAATTTGTTATGTAATTAAGTTACTCATTTGGGACTTATGGATGCCCATTGCTATTGAAACTATTCTACCAGTAACTCGTAGTTTCTGTTTAAATACTTAATGTAGTTCATGTTTACGTAGTTTTTGAGACAGTCGGGGATCACATTTGCAAGTAACTAGCCGACATCTTGCCGATTGTCGTTATTAGTAAACTTTACTAACCACGAAACTTCTGCGAGAATAAATTCTTCTGTTTCCAAGAATATTATAAGAATATTCTTTCTGCCTCATTCCAATCAATTTGTATAGATATTAGAAACTGCCTCCATTGCCCCATCATTCAATCTACTTCATCGCTAGTTATCTCGTTAAAATAGCTCCATAATGATTTTACGTAATGTCAACGCTTTGAAAGTTAGATCAAAGTGCGCGAGTCGACGTGTTTCTCATCCACATATCAGCGTCGGCCGCGCCGTTATGGTTTAAATCACTTACGTATAGTGGAACTACTAAGTCCCGTTCGGTACCTACGTTGATAAACTGGCAATGCAATGTATACGTAACATTCTTCTCTCTTCGGAACAATGCAGTTGTACGACCGCTGGGTTTTGTTATACGACGCAATGCTGGAGCCGCAAATGCCATCGACCTATGCACCATCATCTATCGTACATATAAGCCATATGAGCTGGCGCCACCGAACGAACGCTGCTAACTGCTACTAGAGAAAATATATTGCTCGTTATGCCCGTTTTTTATTTTACTAAGGATGATATGTTTTGAAGGAGATTGATGTTAATATTTTTCGTTCCTTAACATGATATCGCTTTCGGTTTGATCGATTTCTTAGTTATTGTGTTATTTTTCTACTTTCTTACTTTACTTTCTCTTTCGCATTTAATTTCACATGTTTTGTTTAGATAAATGAAAGAAACAGGTTCTTTAGAAGCCGATTTGATAAACATCGGTCCGCATCGTTTACTTCTCGTTTGAACTAAAAACTATTATATACACTGAAGCAGTGTAAACCATAAGCGTAGTATCCACTAAAACCAGTTTTGGGATATCGTCTTAACTTACACTATAAAAAGATATGTGCCCAAGCTTGTAGTTATGAAAGGTGTAGCGTTTAATACATCAAATATATACTCAAACTAATATCTCGTCGCCAGAGATGTTTACAAAGTGACATCCCAAGAGTATTGCGGATTTCATCCAATCTTCAGACATGAATTGTTAATGCACTGAACCTTTTCTCTGTAGTCAGTCTTCAATTTGAAGCACCCAGACTTTAAGTGGCGGGCGGTTTCGAGCCTTTAGCCTCGCCAACGGGTTAACACTGACTTTTGTTTTCTCCCAGGTCTTGTTGGGGAAGGTTCACAGGTACTCCCGCAGGGACGGAATTTATAAAACTTTTCTTAAGTGTTCATTTTGGTCACCTTTCTCTCTATCCCGGAAGTCTTAATCTGTAAAATCAGTAAAAATCCGTACAACCAATTATAATTTCGGGGCATACAAGAACATAACATCTTTCCTCTCTGCATCCTTTTCATCCTAAATTTACAAATTTAAACTAACTTTATGCACTAAATAGGTATTAAATAACTCTGTTTGATATAAACTGATATTTTCTTAAATTAAATGCAGTTATTTAATGATTCGCCAAGTATACGCGGAAAAACTTTTTTGCACAGATTACTTCGCATTGACACTAGACGGTACAACCTATAATAATATTATGGTCTGAAGTCACATTTATAATTTATAATAATGCTTGAAATTTAATGCTAATTTAAATGCTATCGAGAATAGATGGGCGGAGGAACAATTACACCATCGAGGCTTTTTAGCTTGAATTGTTAGAGAAGAAATATGAGTGCAGTGTTTTATTCAAGAGTAGTTTAATTTGTAAATTTACTGGTAAAAATTCTTTCAAAGCGTATCGGATCATTTTAAAGAAGGGGGAGTTTATATACATACGAAGCGCTATTAATCGTTTGTAACCCTTTATTTACACATTCGTTTGTAACGCAAAATCCTAACATGCACATACATGCAAAGTGAATATCAATTTGTTACTACAGCTGGATGTTATGAAATCATTTTAGCTTTTGCCATCTTTTATTTGGCAAATATTCTTTTTTTTTTTGTATTAGATATTGCATATTTTTAACGAAAGGTTTAGAAACAGACTGTAGAATAGCAAATATAACTATGGATGTACTATACATTAAATTTCTCAGAGAATTTCTCATCATCTTTAGTAGCTGGTAAATGAGTGTTATTAAGCTAGCGAGTTTAGATTGGAGGTTTATAAGTTTACTAATTGGTTGCGAGGTTTATAGCAGGTACATATATGACCTCATGAAAGGATCGCAAAGCTTTGTAAAGTGGTAACAGAAATATCTCCATTACCAACTTTATTGCTTACACTAATGGTTGCAATAGGTTATATGATGAGTTTTTACAATAGTCGTATGTGCCTGTTTATAAAACCAATAGTGTCATCGCATTTTTGACTATACATTTTAAATACACATTTTGTATGTACTTTTTGAACATCGTACGGATCCCTATTCGAAAAGCAACTTGCTGTATTACTCCTCAAGCATTTTTTTGCGGAAAAAAAGATTTTTTTAGAGATAACCTGAAATATTTTTTACTAAAAACCTATCTAATATCGGTTATACTTAACGAGCTTTTGTGTTTAGAAATTAAATGCAAACTGTACTAATTAATAGGGATCTCAGTATCATTTTATCTATCATCAACCGTCGGGAATCTATCAATTTTATCTTAAATCTTTTACTATTGACACTTAATGAGTATATAGTGCTCATGTCTATACGTAATAAGTACGGTATTAACTGCCTACAATTAGAAATGCACCACCCCTAAGTTTTTCGTTTTTCGTTAAAATTTTATAAATGTATTTGCGAAGGTCATCTTAAACGATTGTTTATCATATTGGTCAATTCACTGTTTCTTAACCTGAGTTGCGCGTAATCCTAGGGTTCCTCATAGGGAGGCTTGGGGTTTCTTCGCAAATAAAAACGGAAACCACCCCACATTTGTGTTCGCGCGCAGATAACGTAATTCTGTCTCTTTTGTAGCCTATGAATTAGACATAAATCTATACAATTATAACGAGAAACTAGGCACAATCTGGAAACTTCTCCGGTATCAGCCGTCTCCCACGCCATAAAGCGCGAAGATTATTGGACTACGTGAAGGCAGTGTTAGATTCTGGGAAATTACACGTAGACATAATCATAATTATTCGACTGTATTATATGTTGATTGCAAAACAAGGCAAAGCACGTAGAGCAGGTCCAGACGCACTCAAAAGGGCCATCCCCCGAGCAATTTTTTTTATGAAACGCTTGGTTACGCAATGGCGGTTTCAGCCGGTAACATTTTGTAGTTTTTTTTGTTGAATTATCTTTCATTTACATGTTTATAAGTAGTGTGAGCAGTTTTGATAGTAATAAACATTATTTCGCAAAGATTGTTTGGTGGTGCATTTTTTATTGAGGCCTGTTTAATTTTAAAGATATTTGATGCGATCAAAGTGAAGTCCTTAATATTCATTTTTAATATTAATTAATTAATTAATATTTCGACTTTCAGTTAAATTGCATCCACACTACAAAAGTTAGGTTAATGTTTAGTATGCTTGCGTAGACGTCCACATTTGCATTATAAGGAATGCTAACACGCTACGGAAACCTTTTCATTCCTTGACCAGAGGCATCCTGAAAGGTCTATGAGGGCCCAAAGCGAGTTATATTAGGGAAGCAGCAATATATCAATTATTTGCTGTTGTAAGTAAGATTTATAAACAATTTAAGATGTTTAAGTGGTTTCTCAGCAACAATTTATGTTCCGAAAAATTTTATTTTTTATTGAAAGAAATGCCTCGCGAATTTTAGGTAACAATGATCATCGAAATGAAAAGGACTTCAAGCATTGTTTAGGAAAACGATCTTTTCTGAACTGTGCCATAAGTTCACTCGCGGTTGGAAATAAAATTCTTCAATTTATTTAGGAAATTCATGCAGGTACAGTGCAGTCACTGTACCAACTATTTACATTCATGTTTTCGCTAACATGAAATTGTTTTATACTGTCTACGTATATGCAATTACGGTAATGGCTTCTACGGCCGAATGTTTGACTTCTTTACCCTTTGAACTCGGTGCACAAGCAACATTGTAAATGTATTTATTAACGACATAGACGTAACAGAGTATCTAGATATAATGCACTCAATTTCCTAGCTTATTTCGCTTCTGTTTCTATTTATAACACTTACGTCTAGGCAATTACGTACCTAGCACTAATTTCATCCTTTTGAGAGGCTTTTAATTGTAGTAGGTGTCCTATATAACCTAATAGGGGAAGCAATATTTGATTCACTTATATACACGTAGGTACGTGTGACTTTTACTGTTCGCACCATCTGTGGAATTATACTAAGTTTATATGTAATTATGTTTCTAAAAGTTCAGTTCAGATTTGATGAATTTAGAAATCTTCTTCAATCAATTAAGTAATTACTTACAGCTTATCGTTGTTTACATTACAGGTTATGCACATATGTGGATGTAGTTGTTTCTTTGTATCTTAAACTAAATAATAAAATAATTTTATTAAACGATTTTTGATCTAAATTTCAGATTCTTGTCGATGTGAAATTTCTCAGGGATGCTGAAATTGAATTTTGCATACCAGATTCATTTATATTAATAATCACCTGAGAAAAAGATATAAATATTTGGGTTCTCGCAACCTAGTTTTCGATCACGATCGACGCATCCACGAATCTCAAAATTCTCACAAGAGCACTTTACTAAATCAAATCAAATTGTAACATCACCATCCGGTTGCCCCAGATCTCTCTCGTCGGCAATAACAAAAGTAAAAGCTTTACTGCTTAATCGTCATTCTAAATAATTAAGATGGTTGTAACTTTGAGTTATTTCTTGAATGTTATTTCTGTGTTGTCTAAATCTATTTTGGTGCTATTAGTCATTTTACCTGCAACAGTAATAAAACATGTAATTGATCTAGGGATCTTAATATATATTACACTTCTTAACATACGTCGATAAATTATGAAAATCTGGAATTTCCTTGATATTTTCTGATGTAATTAGTTATATGAAAAAAATGTCCCATGGTATACCTCCCGTTCTAGACGGCCGTACTAACCATTACACCACGAGTACCTGTCAGAAACGTTCCCGTTTTACTAGCATTACATTAACATTAATGCTACGCAATTCACCACAAAGTAATAATTCACGCCATTGAGACATTTTTTAATTCTGATTCAGTTCTCGTGATGGCATTTCTGATGATAAACGCTTACAAGCATTGGATACTGCCTCTATCTGAATCAAGCGATGAAGGTTATTGGACTGTGGGGATAAACTTGAAAAGAGGATGTAATATGTGCTCTTACTTAGAAAAGACATGTTCAATTGGGTTGTAGCTCCTGTAAATCGTTTGAATGTGATGAGTGTAGGTAATTCATTTGTTTAAACCGTAACTGTTAGAAGTGCTTATATAATATTTTGGTTATAAGTGAATAGACTAAAACTATGGTGAGCAACGTTCGGTATTTTTAATTATGTTAATTAACGCCATTTACTACAAAACTGAACCCGTTTTCATTTGTTTTCTGATTAAAACTGGTAGCGGGTTCCTGTTCACCCGGTTGTAATTAAGAGAGTTTGTATTATTCTAGGGTTAAGCAAAACTTCACATTTGGTGAAATTATTAATGATAAACTCACCGATGAGTTTGTTTTAGTTGGCATTTGAAAAGATACTTTTGTGCTACCTCTATTTAGAGGTTGCTTATTTACCTGCTCATCTATTCCCGAAATTTTGTTGGCAGATACTTTGAAATTATAATCCATAAATAAAATATCTGTTCCATTTATATTTTAATCTGTCGATGGGCTTTTATTTTATAAAGACCTTCATATCTCTATCCTCGTAAATTAAGTGTTACGCCGCCAATCTCACCCTCTGTACGCGCCTGAGACCGCGAACGTGCATGCAATTTTATGATACCCGTCCAAGAGAGCGATCATCCTGTTTTAAGAAGTTGACTTGTCCGTGGGCGGAGTTCGCGTGCAACCAACGGACACGACAGTCTTGCTGCGGTCACCGTCCGACATAACCTACATTCGCGCGGCTGTGCATATGTTAGTTAAACATACGTTTGAGGACCTTCCGGCGCGTTTTTTCGGAAATTTATCGCCATCGTAAGCGTATCGCATGCCAAACTTCCGTTCCGTTTCGATTTCCGAGCTTCTGCCCGGCCTACGGACGCGCAATCCGAAGTGGTTCATCGGAAAGCATGGTTTCGGTGAAATTCTGTGATGCTGCATCTCCGTCCGATCGTTGAAAAAGGAGGAAACGTGAGTATTGTTGCTTTGTTCGGCAACCGATACACCTTCGGCTGGCCTAATTCGCCTAGTTTGATGGACGTGTGACCGTAGATTTATTACTTTTCTTCAGATAGTTTTTAATGGTGGACGTGATAGTAGAACTTTTGTGTGCAAATGGTATTAAAAAAGAGCGTATCTTCCACTTTGAGCGTCGTGGCATTTATCAAACGTCCACTAACTTAACTTTCCATGTAAACAAGTTTTTGTGTTGAAAATGAATTGGTAAAATGGAAAATGTTGAATCTTAATTTTCTAATGTTTTTTTTTTTTTAGCAAGTATTAAAACATACGTATGAACTTGCATCTCGTCTCTGACTTTTTTTAGTTTGACTTTACATTGGCACTATTCTTCTAGATATTACAGTAAATTTATACGAGCTAAATGAGTAAAACTATAATAAATTGTATAACTATGAGCTGTAATACGTGCAATGATTAATGCCATATATTTGAAACAGGAAGCAGGTAAATCACGTACTGAAATGCTGTGGCACTGGAACATTGAAACACATCCGGCATCGTCACCTATTTTATGTTAAAGTAACACCGTTGTGGAGGAAAGTAACTAACTAGCAAGTAGTGGCTTGTTTTAACATTCCATACATTTTAGCTTATTCTTAAGGTGTGAACGTGATTTCAGCATCGCTCTTTTTCTGAGCGCTGCTGCATGATAAGAATTTAACATTCAGGAAGTGTGTAGGTAGTTTTCATTTGGCACTGATGGGCACTATCCATCTATTGAGCTGAGATTACTGAGCAAGTGTTATTGATCAGAATAAACTATCAAGATAGAAAGAAACGGAGAAACGTTTCACCGAAACGGAGACATTTTTCACTGAAGCGGAGACAGTTTCTACCGAAACAGAACACATGTAACACTGAAGGTTTTTGTTCCTATTCAACTGCCCTTACAATGCGACGGTGTTGAAGCCACACTAAATGGACGTGAGGGAACAACCAGATGGTGTTAGATCTGACACAGTATTTTTATCTGTGTACCATTGGACCTACGCTTCGATAGCCAAGCTTGTCAACTTCAGCAGTATAAACTAAACCCTAAAACAATTCAGTTTCTGCTTAGTGAAATATTTTGCTATGAGGGATAATAGAATATGTTTTCTTTTAATACTCTTCAATTTAATTCTTCGTTGATGATTCTTACATTTGCGCTAAACCTAACACAAATCTCTTGCTCTAAGATATATAACTAAATTTAAATAATCACAAATCATGATTCGTAAATAATAAATTATGCAGGAATAAAACTAATGCATCATATACTTATTTTAGACCTGGCGTCATGAAATATAGTGAAAACTACTTAATGAAAATAAGCGATCCTACAAAACAAATATCATACTCTAAATTATTATGTTTACACATGTCAGTCAGTTACAAACATAACCGTTGTGATCTATAGCGATTAAGAAGTCTAATAATAACTATTAGAACCATAGAATCTTTCTCCATAAAGTGATTTATATATTGGATGAATTCCTTTAGATCCGCATGTTGTCGACATAACATTTTCAATTTTTATTTAATCTTTTAAAAAAATGTAGGTTTCCGGGTTGAAACCGCATTCTTTTTCAATTGCATTGAATTTAATCGGCAGGTGGTTTATTTTCGCCCCTCACTAAGCAGATCTCACGTATTGTTGGAGACAGCGGGTCGGTTTAAGTTTGGGAACGTTGTTAAATTTTATGTTTGTTATTTTCTACTTTTATCTCTACCACCTCTATTTGGTTTTGCAAAGAAAAACTAAAAACGCTTTTTCGAGGCCACTTTTGATCCAATAGCTAACTCGAAATGTGACGTTTCCGTTTTTTCCGGCCATCATTAACTTTCTTATTTCTTATGAGTGCCATATTAGATCTTAACATCTTCAAAAAAAAATCCCATTTTCTGATTTTAATCATGTATAACATGTTAACAAAGGTTTATATTGTTATGCTTTAATTAACGGAAAATAGTAGTAGCCATGAAATTTCAAACTGTTTCAAACACTTCAATTATCGTTTATTAGTAATAGAAAAACGTTCTACATTAGCTAAGAGAAACGAAAAATATTAAGTTCACAAAGGACGGAAAATGGGTAGGGCATCTAAAACATTAAACAATTCATGTTCTGAACTTTTGCAATTGGTTTATTGCTTCCTCGTACCAAGCATTACAATGTGTACTATATTAAATCCCAGATCATTTAGAAGTGAGTGTCAATTGGCAAAGCAAACAGAAAACTGGACATTACAGTCAATTACTTAGTGACATTTTAAAAAATCATTAGAAGTTATCATTTAAAACAATTCAAAAATTAAATTACGGAGAGCACAAGACTGTGACTGGACATCTGTATAGAGCGTGGCCAAAACCTTACGAACAACTCAATGGGAAGGTTATGTAGAATAGTTGGAAACCGAAAGTTACTAGACACAAGAGCAACTAGACAATATACAGCGGATAAACAAAGTTCAAGTGCCAATAATGATTATATATAATTATTTGTTTTTATCGTTGCAAAGCTTACAGTCAATCTCAGGCTGATGATGTTATCGATATATATATATATTAATGTTTATGGTAGCAGGAATTTTAACGAAAATCAATGGGATATTTTAGATATGGTGTGTTTTTTTGCAAAGTTTATGTAAATATTGGATCTTATTTGAAACAGCGAATGAAAATGACAACAACCATTAATAATAACAGAAAATAAAGCAATAAACTAAAAATGGCCATTTTTATTAATGCACAATTGCGTACGTTTTCCGGCATTATATCGATATTCTGGAATCTATCTCGAAGTTCTTCAATGTTTTGTGGGACATCAACTTTATAAATACTATCTTTAGCAATTCCCCATAACAAAATCCATAACATTTAAGTCAGGAGATTGTGCCGACCATAATTATTATTATCCAATTAAATTGGATTGGGAAATCCAATTTAATGTTTCTTCGTTCTTTACATAAAGGGTTTTATATCAGACAATTTTCCAAAATTGCCATCCAATCGTCTAATCCAAAACAATATTGTGCTTCCTTGCCCTATTTTGTTTGGGATTATTTGTCTGTTACGGATTCCAGAAGATTTACATAAACTTTACAAAAACACATTTAATTTACTAATTGCAAAATATCCCGTTGATTTACATTCAAATTCTTGTAACATAAACATTACGGAACTCGGAAAACAATCGATTCTCGACTAAGTTTCTATCAAGATCTAGAAAGATGACCCGGCTATTTTTCTGGGTGCAGTTGTTAATATCTTGTACTCGATAAATGAAAAATAATTAACATATATGTGTTCCATTTCTCTTCGTTGAAGTAGGATTCATTTCTTTCTTTTCTTTAATGAACGATAACAGAAATGTGTTTTGCATCAATAATATATAAAAAACTGTTGTCAACATATTATACATAGTTGAAATCAGAAACAAGAACAGATATCCCCATAGTGGGGATCGAAAATGAATTACCCTGTATAATTGTTAAATGACGTATTTAATAGACAATAAGTTAGTTGTTATTATTATTCATTATGTATGTAATTAAGAAACTTTTATTAAAATATAATTTGTTACTTGTGGGAGTGTTGTAATTAAATGTA
The DNA here is from genome assembly GCA_902654985.2 of Oryctes borbonicus. Classification (NCBI taxonomy): domain Eukaryota; kingdom Metazoa; phylum Arthropoda; class Insecta; order Coleoptera; family Scarabaeidae; genus Oryctes; species Oryctes borbonicus. The sequence continues at coordinate 11,485,984 of LR736857.1, forward strand.
TAACCAGTGCCCGACGTAGAAATCTCGTATTTTGCTGGTTCATTCTATAGATGTCTACAAAAATACTAGCAGACCATTGCTCATGGAGTTCATTGTTTGCTGAACCAAGGTCAATGTCTGAAACATCAAGGCCAACGTTGCATCAATCTTTTTATTTTATTAATGTAGTGGCATTCTTAATAATCTTACTCGTTATGCGAAAGCTAATGGAGGCCAAGGACATTAGGAAAAGTGTGCCTTATTATTCTAGAATTCATCACTCAAGTTTATAACTAGCAGTACTGTTGTGGATTTATTAGACAGAATTTTTTTTTATGTCTGGCTTTTTTTCTGTCTTGGCTCTCAAGATCCTGCGATGTAACACCACGAAATTTTTTTACTTTAAGGATCAAGTCTACGCAAATACTCCAGACAACTGATGATTTAAAAGATCGTATTCGTGCGGCTATTGACGAGATTAAATTGAATATTTGCAATAAAGTAATTGAAAATTTTCGAAAAAATAATTACCATATGCAGGAGTCGCGCTGGACATTTGTCGGGTACTGTGTTTCAAATAATATTTTTAAGGTTTCTACTTTGTATTGATGTTAATAAATTCATTAGAAACTAAAAATTATTCAGATTTTAAATCTCCAAGTTTCTATTGGGAGACCTTATATTATTATAGTTATGGTAATTAAATGGAATCGTAATGCTAAAGTCGCTATTATTTTGTACGGAGGTGCACCGAAAAAATCAATTCAATAAGTCCTCTGAATTCGTTTTGTTGAAATAACGAAAAAATTATTATATCAATAAATTTATTACAACAATAAACTACGTTTATCAAATTAAAACTTGTTTATCAATATAATAGATACCTGTTAACCAAAAAAATGCTAATACGGTATTGATGGAATCCCTGCCGATAAAAACAATGTGATAAGAGAAAAACACTAGCCAACGGACACGTTTCTGCCCACCCGGCGTCATCAGCATTACTCCGAGCGCTTTTTTCTCGTACTAAAATTGAACAGTAATGAAATATTTTTTTCGGGCCACCTAGTTTCAAAAGGTATAACAATGCCGTCTGGGAAACTGCGACAAAAACCGGAATACAGACGGCAAACCTGTTTATTGACTTACTTTGTGAGAAGCGCAACAATCTTTAGAGATCTTTTGTTAAACATTAATAAAAGTATCCTTTATATCAGTAAATCAGTATCAGTATATAAAGTATTTACGAAAGTATGTGTTCATCGATACAATAAATAACTATTTATTAAATAATAAACTCGTTCGTTGGATCAATTTTGACAGAGAATTGTTTGGTACTTTGCATCAACGTACCTTTTTCGTTCAGTGTAGTGCTTGAAAGGAAAGGAAGAACTAAATAATTTCATTTTGTATCTAAATCATATTTGTAAGAGGAACATATCTATAACAAAGGAAATCAAGTAATCTGCTCTGATATCTGCGGCCAAAACCAAGCGACCGCTGGTGCGTTTTAAATCACGTGATTAACATTTAAATGTTACAAGAGCTTTTTTCTCTTAAAATAGTAAAATTTGAATGAGTACTCTTAGAAAGTCATCTATTTTTATTCCCAAATAGTAGTTACATACAATTTCTAAAGCGAATAAAATTTCAATGCAACTTCCCTATTGTTAAATTGTCATAAAATCAAAACTGTACATATAACTGAGGTGCACTCAAACGGATGGACCTTACGAATGATAGCAATTTTTTTGGGAGTTGGCAAAGGTGCCATATTTAAACTGATTATATTCATTATGGTGGTAGAAAAAGGGTTTCTAATGTAGTGCTCGAAATGCCGTTCAAGAAAGTAGCTTTCCTGGATTGTGCTGGAAAAAATTGTTTGAGCATTCGAATTTTAGGGCTGACAAAAGGTGTGCTTTAACTGAAGAAGATTTCCGGTGGAATCATAATGGGAGTATTTGCGTATACAGAGCTCCAAACAGTAGATACATTGAGCGTTACGTTAAACATTCTTTCAGCCATGGTCGTTTTTCCTTAACTGTATACTTTGGAAAGGCCTGATTGTTGTTGAAAATTGGATAACAGATCCACTAGTGCGTATTGTGATATGTTATGACGTATTAAATAATATTTAGCCATACCATCTGTTAGCAACAATCATATATTCCAACATGTTGTCCATGGTTACTTTCAATTGCTCATCTTGAGTTGAAGCTAATCTCATTAGCTTTATAGTGTTTTATTAGTTAGCTGCTAATCATTACTGTCAAGATTTACTTTAAATTGACGTGTTATTTTTAAGTGATTTTTTACTTGCGCGTATTTGATCTGTTTACAGAGAATTTTGCGGTATTTACAGGGTATTCTAATTACCGATAGTTTACAAAAAAAAAATGAAAATATTTAATCGATCTATATTACCGTACTAATAAACCACTGTGTATTATAACCTACGTCTTTGTTTAAGTTGTTAGAGTAATTTAGTGGTCGTTGGAAATGCGAAAGCTAACTAGCTACCGTACAACAACGCTTTTCCTCCTCTCCATTATCTAACAAATCCGCGTCTCATTCGATTCGAAAAGATTTAATTTAGATAACCCATACCGTCCGGAGATACTTATAAACAGGAGCCGCTGTAAAAAGAAGAAGATACTAGTACATCTCAGATTATCGCCTTTGTAGATATGAATTATATTATAACTTTCTATGCGCACGTTACACGTGGGTATCTTTCTCGTTGTGCCATATCTAGAAATTTAATTACAATCCCGCTTATGAGTTTGAAGTTTTACTTAAGTGTGATTAAGTTTCTGGCAGCAACTACACGTGTAATAGTCTTATAGATGTTTTGTATATATTATACATAGCATAAAAACATAAAAGGAACATTCATTTTTGAACGTTATTAAAAAATAGGAATAATCCAGTTCTGCTTGTTAAAAGTTGTTGTGGTTATGTTCCATATATCGAAAATCCGAACTAATTGGTACTGGAGATGTTTGAATTATCGTTTTGTTCCGAAAATGAAGTATGCCATGTCATTATATAACTTACATATGTGTTCAAATAAGAAACACTTAACACGTGTTATATTATGCCAGATGTATTAGGCAATTTTTTATACAAATTTAAAATATATAAATATTGAGCACTATTACAAAGCATGAAGCATTAGCAACTATATAATATATTAGGCCATACGTTCTTGCCGGAGTCGGCAAACACGTCTTACAAAAATCAAACAACAGTTGAGGAGTTTTTGAGGGATTTTTGACGATTCGAATTTTCGCCATTCTACTGTATTCAGAAATTATTTCTGGAGGACATTCAAAGTACGACAGAACCTCGATTATTCCTCCCAGTGAGGATCAATAACAAGATATCATGAAAACATGAATAAACACACACATTGTTTTATGCCTGATGTTAACAACCGTTTTTGTAGAAGAAATCTTAATTTTAGTTCTGTTCTAATTTTTGTCTACGTAAGTAACTACACCTGAACGTCCTTGAGATCCCTTTAGAAAACTCCTTTTGCCTTTTCTTTGCACTTTGTGTTGGATAATAATATTTGCTCAAAAATGTGTTCAGTAATTGTCCATTGTGCCTTGCTTTGTATTCGGTAATCGACCATTGGTACTGCGTGAAACGTAAGCAGAATAAAGTTAATTAACAATTACAAAGAACAAGAAGTAAGAGAAGAGAGAAGTAGGTAATGTACATTAAAACACTTTGAACCTAGTATGGAAGTAAAATCAATAATTCCCGCCCTACTGATAATTATAAATACAATATTTTTTAAGTACCAATCTCACAATACTGGCAGGCTTTTTGACGGATTATGCAAACCAAGTATGTCATTTACATAAACTAGGAAAAGCTGAACATCAATCTTGAATGTGGAGGAATACATTTTATGCAGATATGTTGCCATTAGTTACAAGCATTTCAGCGTGAAGCCTTCAACGCTATGATTCGACTGAATAGTAATGATAATGGTAACGTTCTTCAGTTGGTTAAATTAAGATGGAAATTTTGCTTTTCCCATGTCTTTGAAAAAAAACATTATAGTTGTAAATTGTTATTTGATAGATTTTCTGTTGTCGTAGACGTATTTATCATTTGAAATATTTTTTGTAACTTTGTCTGAATATATGTATAATGTTAAAGGTGTTGCTTATTAGAGATCCGTTACGTCAGTAGGTCTGCAGTTGTGGATAAATATTGCTATCTGAAGGTTCTGTATATATGTTATGGTTTGCATAGAGGGTGGTATAATAAATACTTATGTTAAGAAAGACAATACATTGCTTTGCATTTAGTAAGTTTATTTCTCGATATAATCTCCTTGTAGCTCTAAACACTTAGTCCAGCGATGTTAAACTATCCAAATGATTTGCCGAATTCTGCAAAATATGCATCTGTTTCCGCAGTGACCTCTTCGTTGGACGTGAACTACGAAGCCATTTTTTCAAGTTTGGAAAAAAAATGAGGTTACAGCAGGCCAAATCTGGCAAATATAGTGGATAGGCACCAATCCTTACCGTAACTGGACTAGTTTTGCGGTCGTAATTGCCAATGAGTGGGGCTGAGCGTTATCATGATGCTAGAGGATTTTTATCTTTACTTCAGCGGTGAGTCGATCCCATAAATTATTGGAACTTTTTCAGTTTATAGAGTTAGGCTTCAAATGCATTGAATACCCGACAGTTTTTAATACGTGAAGCTCCTTAATTTCTGGTAAGCACGCGCGTGTAAAATAGGGACAGCAGCCCGGCCGCCAGCAAAATCAGCTTACTTCTATATTTCAGTGAGAGTACTCACAGATGCTTCTCTCACTTCTCTCGTATATAGTTGATTGTAAGTGTAGATGGTATGGACGTATTCAAGAAAAATTCACATCCTTATGGAAGATCAACTTTAATTATTGTATATTACTGTATGTTGTTCTCAGGGATGTATAGATTCTCAACACGGGTTTCGAAACAGCAGCTACTGCATTACATATATATAAAACCCTCGATAGGTATCGAAAACATAATATTCACGTTGATACGTAAATATTTTGTATCTTACAAATTGCTTCCTACTTAAATTTCAAAAGGAAAAAGGTCGCAAATATAAAGTGCTTCATTGTAAATTTAAAAAGGAGCGAAAGACATAAAAATCTCACTGCACGCTACTATTCCGTCACAAAACGTTCCGAAATAAAACGGACATAAAACGAAAACGATCTGTTTGGGACTTCTTAAATTATGATTTGAGCTGGGAAATGGCCGCCGGAATACGTTATCGGAGCGCAAGGCGCGCGTGTGTGATGTAATTTATTTATCGGGTATACCACCCGTGCGCTCAGGAGGGGTTATCGGTCCTAAATAATAAATGAATTATACTAAAGGAAAGTCATGCGTCGAAATTCGCTGTAACTTGTAATTATTGTTGAAAATTTATTCATTCGCTGGGCCTGCTACTGCTAGGTACAGTATTTATTTTCATTTTACATAGTCATTTTCATAAGCTAAAATCAGATAAATCACTGCGACTTGATTATGTGATGACGTCGTTTCCAACAAACAGATTGTAATCAAGGAATTTTGCTATATAATTTACCTTTCTTTTAACGTTATTGTATTTCTACGCTGGAAGTTTACTTTTCAACACGGCGGTGCGACGTGTAGCTGTTAAATGGGATTGGTACTATAAATCGTCTTATCAAAAAAATACGTGCAAATTATTTCAAAGCAGTTTTAAATCTTTTTGGCTATTACTTGGAATAATGTAAGTAATTATTGTTTTACGCTTTATGTATTGCCAGAAATATTATTTAACAATAACAAGTTCAAATGCACGTTTTTTTATTGCACCTTGGTGAAATTTTCTAACATAGTAAAAGATCCTTTCGTGTAACTTTCATGGTGTGAAATGGGTAAAATATTTAGTGTAAAATAGTAAAAAACCGAAAGCACAGCGTAAAGTACAATTTAAGCAATTTTACTAAATACGTAATGTTTTGGTATGAACGTATCTTGATTTTGGATGTAGAAACAAATATAAAGTTATCATAATTGCCGACGATCTCCATTCCAAACATTTTCTCTGTCACTCGTCTTACATTAAGCCTGAATTAATTTATTTAGTTTTATATTTTTATAAATTATTCTAATATCTCTGTAAACATTGCACACGCTATTGTACAGACTATTATGCATGTCGTCGGATCTAAAAACAAGAATGAACGCGTTGCATTCTGTGTTATGTGGTTGTAGTGAACATGTGTCGTAGGTTATATGAGTAACAAAAATTATGAGCTTGTAGGTTTTCGTTAATTAGTCTATAAAGAATGTTGTATAAACCTAAACCTGCAATAACCTGTGAAATGCACTGAGTGGAACACCACCTACTGTAGATATTTTGTCTGTAGTAGTGTTGGTTTGATACTAATTAAACATTAAAATAGCGTTATATTTTTGATACTGCTAGAGCGGACTCCTTTAATGAAATGGTAGTATTGAAGGACACTTGGCAGTTTCAAATATTTCCGCCTGTACAGAGAAAGCGTTCATTATGCTTCATTTAGTAGTAATTCTTGCCAGATTCAGTGAATATAAAATTATTTGATGTGTACCTTATATACTCCATGTCCAACAAGTTAAAATATAAGCGCATTGTCAAAACTGTTAAAAAATATATTTTTTTAACCTCCTTAAACAATTTTTTACATAAAAAAATATAGAAGCAGTCGTTACTCTTCACTTCCGAATTGGAAAATGTGAAATACATATATTTTCTTCTTTTTTGATATTTTACATCATTCTTCCCTCGGTACACTGTAGTTCCACACCTTTGAAAGATTTGCCAAAAATACCTTTTGGTGATGTCATCCTGGATGTTGGAAATTGCCGGTATGGTAAAGTACACATATCAAAGTATTATTTACCATAATTTTTCTATTATTTGAAGCTTCCACTACAGTTTTACACTGCCTTAAAGTGGACCCCGAGAAATGAAGATGTACTGAAATAAGCTCATGGTTTCTCAACATTTACTGATGTATTATACGTCATTGCATTGGTGTTTCTATTACCTTCGAAACTGTAATTTCCTGTTTAAAAAATACATTAGTTTATTTTGTATATTTTCCAATGATAATTAGTCAATAATTAATTGACTAAGCTTTTAACTATTAGCAGGGTTTGCCCGGGTCAAGTTATCTACCACCATGCTTTTGTACTTCTACATGAAAATTGTATTGTAAATGTAACTTGCGCAGGAGCGTTTCCGTAAAGAACTTGGTTTAATAGTTGTTAACTCCATGAAGTTAGCGACAATATCAATGGCGGAAATATTACAAGAAGATTTTTTGCCAATTTTGCTTGTGCACCCAGGAATCGATGAAACAAAACTAAAAGATTTCATGTCGTAATGTAAATTATGTCGTGTGGTAAGAAAATAAATGCAAGGAAGTTTGGTGAATACATTCGCTTCGCAGCAGAATTCCCTTTCTGCCATGTTCGGCTAATAAAGTCCTTATTCGTGGAGCCAACATAGTTAGATACAATTCATTCTTATCTCTTGGGCAGCTATATGAGAAGGTCAAGAATCTAGAAACAAGGAATAATGATAGCAAGGATTGTAGGAGCAAGAATAACACATAAGAATCGGCAATCTTCGCACCACACAAGTTTAATTAATTATTGTATAATTAATTAAACTTGTGTGGTGCGGAGGTTGTCAATACTTATGCGTTGTTTAGAAACAAGAATTATAAAAAAATCAGACTGCATTCTAGATCATCTTCATCATCATCTATGTTCATCCGATCTATTTATAAATAGTCTTAGAAAACAACCTACACAGAAGCATATAAATTTATTAGATGACAATTGTGACTTTATGACTAACATAAGTATCATTTTATCAATAACTTTTGACAGCGTTTCGAATTGCGGAATACCATATTTATAGGAGAAATTCATAAATAACTAAATGTAATAATTTTTGAAACACTGTGTATATTTCATTGTTGCAGTAGTTTTTATAATGATCTAAACTTTTTTACGCGTCATATAGGTATGTAATTAATATGTAGGTAGGTTTCTCTTAATAAGATAATATTTCATGGTTTCTAATTGTTCACGTTAAATTTCAACTATTTGCCTTCGACTGTACGAAATTGTATGCCACTCGGTACAAAGACCACACTACTATTATACTAGTCTATTTAGCTTTATGTATGAAATTTTTGAGACTTTGTTGATTGTGCAAATCTAAAAATTGGAAAGCATTTAAGTCATTGCTTCAAACATCTTTGGTTTAATTGGATAGTCGCACATAGATCTAAAATCCACACCCTCTGATGTGTTCATCCTTTAAGTATTAAGTCGATTATGGAAAGAAAGCCTTCACAACTAACGCAGTACTTTCTGAGAAGTACTCACCGTAGTTCTTTCCCCTCGGTAATCTCGTGAAGTCACATCAAAGTTGATACGGAAACGTTTTAGCGGAGGTTGTAAATACTCACTAAGTTTCTGCATAGTAAGCATTTGCCCATCTCATATTTGAAATTTCGCCCACTTATCTTGTCAAATGCCGCTCAACGTAGGCATCACGCGCACCTATAGCAAAGGCTGATGGTTCTGGCTTTCGCGAAGAGAACGCAATATACACCTTCATTATCGTTGTTTCCGCGCGAAAGTCTTGGCCGAGAGGCGCATAACAGTAAAGTCCATAAGATATGTGTGCGTGTCCCGGGAATGGATTTAAGTGATCTCGTAAATAATTCCGAGAACTGTGCCGCCGCCCGATCCTTCTTCAACAATGAACGGTGGCTTGAACGGCGTCTTTTAACTTACGCTTCCTCCGGTTCCGGTATCTTTAGTTTGTGAAGTTAGACGACCAACAAATTTTATTACTTTTTCTTTGTCGTTTGGCAGAACGGTATTCCCGTAAAACGTTTGCGATGATGTAGAGCGTTGCAAATCTTTCATACATCAGCTCCTGCTTTAAACTTTCAACTGTCAAAGGTATATTGTCAACTCTAAATTTAATTTTAGGAAACAATGAATTATTATCCCTGAAGGAGTACCCTTTGAGTAACAGATATACTTTTTTTGGTGAAATTGTCATTTACTAGCACTACTACATTTAAAGACTTATGGTATTTATTTAAAAGTTGATAAAATTTAATAGTTCTTGTATCATCTTAACTTGGAAGACAGTCTTGAAAACACACACCAGTTATGGGAGCACTTGATAACTACTGAGAAAACAGTTTGATCTGATCGAGAGTGCGTTTTGGAGATAAACCACTTATACTACACTAAATACTTACAATTAGTGAAAACACCTGAAATTGAAAAACAACCAAGTAACTTCGTACAACAACTTGTAAATGCATATGAAAAGCTAGCATTAATAAATACGTCAGCACATGTACAAAGAAACATCTCATCGCATAATGCTGCGCTGTGTTGTTGTAGACCTGTTGCTCCCAAAGCTCTCGCAACGATCAGTTCACGTCCGCATGCGGATTCTGCTCTCTTTTATTGCGATTATAAGCTAGAGGTAAGAAAAAAATATTGCATTCACACATTGCTGAAGTCTTGTTCTGAAATTAGTCACGACATCACGAGGTATCTTTATTGGTATTATCCTAATTTTATGTTCAGTAACAATCTTTAATTATTCCAAAGATTATCGATGAAAGCTGGAAAAGTAATCACTCGCCGAAAGATTGAGTGACTGAACTAGCCATGGAATATAATAATGATAATCATGGTTTATTTGTTTAAAAGTATAAGAACAAAAACAAAACTGCAAAGTAAATCCGACTACATATACTGACATATGACTACTCATTAAAGAAAATTTTATGCAAACGAGCAACACATACAGAAGAAAGTTTGGTCGAAAGATGGTCAATATGTTTCTCAATTTAGGCTATTGTCGAGATGAACTCCTAAGAACTCGAACTCGGTAGAGCATAGCATTCTTTCAGATTTCAGAACTACTGCTTCCTTGGATTTTGCATGCGAAAGGTAGCTGTTATCATGCGAATATAACACAATGCTATTGTGTTCTGGAGCTATTTTTGGAAGATCATTGATAAATAAAATGAATATCCGCGGCAACCGTAATTCTCTCGACATATTGCCTTGGTGCTCAACTATTTGTTTCGGGTTTCGAAAATAAGATCAATCATTTCCAAGCATTTTTACGAATACCATATGCATGAAGCTTTCTCCGTAAAAGAGAATGATCAACCACGTCAAAGACGTTATTTAAGTTCATAAAAATAGCAATACATTAATGTTCCATTTAATAATACAAATGTAGCGCTGAATTTATACATTTAATGAAAATCATCACTAGAATTTCGTACACATTAAATTGTAATACGATGTAAACAAAGTCATTGTACCATTACAAAAGCGTGTACAGCTCCTGGCACTCTTATTAGTTTTAGGCCAAAATTGCAGTTCCAATGCATGACAATGCAAAATAATTTTGAACGAGGAAGTGGGGTACTAAGATTTTATGGCGAAAATGATTTTTGCAATTTAATTAATTCTAAACGTATCAGTTTATTCATTTCTAGTGTTATTAATTAATATGTGTTGCTATATAATTGTTTCTGCCAACAGTCAATTATACTAAAATAAAATTCGAACAAATTTCAGCAGAAAAATAGGTAATCAAAAACTCAACACTTTTGTCTTATATAGTACCTTAATGAGCCTGTGCTGTGGAAATTCTAGAAGTAGAAAATTGCCTAGATGCTTATAAATATACTGCAGGTTTTCAGAATTTTCGTGAAAAAATAAGGAAAAAGTTGAAAATGTGTTTGTATCTGCCCACATCGTCACAATTCATAACTATTCACCTCAGAATAATAATTTCATAAATAATATTCACGAGCTTAATACAAGTAATGGTGTGTTATAAGAAATTATTAACTGTACCGAATAGATCGATATTTACAAAGTCGATTCTTATTTACTTACATTAATCAGAGTGCGACATTCTGAACAATTGATTTGGGCAAACGTGAAAAAGTTTTTTACATGGAAGCTCTAGATTCCTCTGAAAATTTGTACTTCACTTAGATTCCCATTTTTGATCAGTAGATCTTGCAAAGTCAATTTGAGCAAATAATTTAATGTTGTCAACTAACATGTAAGCCTTACGAAGAAGTACTAAGCAGTAGCTGTAACTATTAATTATAACCCGCAATCAGTACATTGTAATGTCGTATTGCTTTGGATTCTGAAGAACTAACTATCTATCCTATTATTTAACCAATTTATAACACTGATCTAGTTATTTGAAAAATGTGTGTAAATTGAAAAATGAATTATTTGATTAGACATCACTTTCTCTAACATTTTCGATACGGTTGAGAGGAGGGAAATTGGATGTAAGAGTAAATCACTGTCACCTTTTTTAAAAATAGGAATTACTTTCGCCATCTTCTTAATCTCATCTCATCTAATGTTATTGCATCAAGTAAGGATACACGTTAAGGGTTCGAGTAGTAAATCCAACGCTCTCTTCAGTTTATTTGAGATAATCTTATCTATTTCCGTAACATTTGATGATCTTAGTTCATTATAAGCTTCAATATTAACTTAATAATATTAGTATATCTCCACGAAGTGAAATTAGGCATTGTGGGAGCATGGGAGTAACCACCTTTGGGCATTCCTCAGTTGCATTCTTCGAATTTGAGACCCGAGAAAGTTTCTCAACATCAAAACATATCGATCAGCATTCACCATAGCGGCTAGCTTATCCTCTTCGAAGAATGACTCCACGAGTTGTTACCCCACATCATTCTGTTCTCGTTGCGGGTTAAGTGTACGCTCATGAATTAGTTTCAGATTCGCTGCAGACTATTAACGACAGTTATGTTTATTAACGAAACCCGAGAGATGAAAATGGGCTTCATCAGACATGATTACGATACCATCAGTTATCATTTCAGCGAAAGCAAGCCGTCTCACTAAGTAAGCACTTTTTTGTATGGATGGAAATGCAAATCCCAGTGCAGAATTTCTCGGCGGGTTCAGTCTGAAATTATCAACGCAGTGGAATGTAGACGAACTAAACGGCGAGGGCTAGCTTCAATGTGCTTCGACGTTTTTTGGTGTTCTCACAGATCGCAGTCTTCCTGGTTGTTTTCGTTTTGTTTCTTGTGCAGTTCCTCTGGAGTTCGTCACTCACAGCAAAATCTTATTGCGAGATTGCACTTGACCATGACGACCGATATTGAAATCTCGATGTGTTTGAAAAACGATTCAACGGTGATAGTACGATGTACTGTATTCCACTGGTGAAATGGTAATTGTTGAGCAGAGTGATAACCTTTTTCCGCCTACTCTTCTTGACGCTACACCTCCTCTTAAACTATCAAATATTTCTGTCGCATCCTGCATGTTACACTATTGTAATTTGCACTAATACACACAAAATAATTGATACAAAATAATAGGTGTCTATTTGAAGGAAAAACGAATTTGCTGGTATTGTGTCATTTCCGAAAAACATGCCATACTAATGTGCAATCTATTGTCGAGTTCCTCCAAATTTGTGAAAGTTAGTTAAAGTCATAGTTACGAAAATTCTGTTTTTCGGAGATAATACCTCTTATAATAAGCAATATCCAGATAAGCGCTTCCGAATTTAGAATTGTCTGCTTGTACATGTAGTTTCAGTAATAGGTGCTGTTATCCGACCATACTTCAGTGACACAGAGTCTGATGTCTAGAACATTTTCAACAAATTCAACAAGTTAATCACTCAACGTTCTCCTTTCAACATTTAACCGTTAATAACATTTACAGACAAAAAATAAACTAAACCACATATATCGAGTATTCTATTTTCCATGTCGCTTCCTGTTAGTATATTTTAATGGATTCCGGATGTCCGATATTGAGTAAATGTGATGAAATTATAAATGAACAGTTGCATAAGTATATTTTTGAAGAACAGAGAATTGATAGATAACAATTCCAGCCGATGGTGTGATGGAGTATATTTGTCATGAAGTTTGTCATAACGTCAGTAACATTAAATTAATGTGTAAAAGGTTTATGTTTATTTTCTTGCAGCTTAGCTATTCTTGATATTCTTCTCTACTAATTTACTAATTAGAAACTGTACGCAGGAATAATTGTGTACTGCACTGTTGGTTGCTTAGTTAATATCTATGCGAATCAGATTCTCTGTTTTAAGATATGTAAAACATGTACAAATAACTTTTTTTTAAGTTAATGTGATATCTAAAATAGTGCGTAGCCAAATAAAGAAGGTCGGTGCAGTACGTTCTCCGACAAGGTATCAATAAATTGTCTAAAGGAGAAAAAGATGATAATAAAAATCGCGAGCATTAAATTACCCGGTTATTGTATGTGGGACATTTCACAGAAAAATACAATCTGCAAAATACGTGCACATTCACAAATATACGATTTCTTAATAAAGTTGAACTGTTAGCGTATATATTTTCCTTCGCGTACGCATATATTTGCAGGTAAACAAAATTTATCTCTTTCATATCCTGGTTATACAAAAAATGGAAATAATATCATATATAATATATGATACTGTTATTCTACTTTAGAAATTTCACGGATATTACCGCCTTATACACCCGTATAACGTGTACATTTCCAGTTATCTCCCATTATAATTCTATCTTGCCTTTAACTACTTGACAAATATAGTATGTAGTACGAGAAAAGCTAACCACACATATACTTCCGTTAATGTTAAGCAAATGCAAAAATGTAGAATTTCAATTCGTTTTTATTAATATTGTATGACGATAATGGGAAACAGACGGTTTAATTTGAAGTGCTTTTTTTATTAGTTTAATTGTATAATTTTATTGTTGCGTAACAATATTGTATGGTTTAATTTAATTTGATTATTTTTAATTTCTTTTGTTATAGGTGAGTGTCTTCAAACAGGATACATTTAGATGGGAATTTAAATGTTGGTAAGCATTTAATGATTTCTATTGATGAATGTGATAATTTCCTAGCCGTTTACTTTGGTTCTAAAAGGAGATTCTCATTAGGCGCATACGCAATTGAAAGGTTTCTTGGTATTAAAGCAATATTTTCGCCGTTCCGTTTTCATATATACAATTTACATTCTCTGCGCGTATTATAAATGTAAGAAATAAAAGAATTACGCCCCATATGGTCGTTCATTGGGACCATTAAATTACACAACTTCGTTAGGAGATACAAATGAAATTTGTAGATCTAGATAGTGGAGTTCTAGATAAAATCATCGACGTTAGTGTAGTTTGTAATTTTGCAATCTACCATTAGAACGTTTTCGTTTTCACTTTAATGTTACTCAATAAATGATGTTTATTTAACTTTGATTAATTAGTCACTTGTACGTATACGGTTATTGATGTTGAACTTTCAGTGGGTTCCTTATGATATTACTCTAAAAGTGCACTTATTTGTGAGTTCAAATGTTATACAACCTGACCGAGATTCTGTACAAAAATAATTAATTATTAAATACAGATTTAACTTTCTATATGATTAGAACGGTAATAATATTAACATCTCCTTTAAGAAAGATATTTTTTCAAATTATTGTGTCCCAAACATGGCAATTTTCTTGCTAACCCTTTCCGACCTAGCGGTTTCCTGGGCTGCTCACCTTTCCAAGGTTATTTATTTCACGCCCTACTGATGCCACCGTGTAGAATAGGTTGCCTAAATTAAGAATCAACCATCCACAATGTGAGCATTCCGTTTTTTCAAGTAATTCTAATACGATACTTAAGCGTTTATTAAAGAGGAATTAATTTGGGCCGAAAAGGGTAGTGAATATGATGAGTATGATCATATCTCAAATTTGCTAATATTGTCTTTAAAAGCTGAAAAAAGAAAACTCAAACTATTTTTTCTTCTTTACCTAGGGGTAAACATGAGTAAATTTCTTTTTATATTGTTGTGGGACTCCGGTGGAATAATACACTTTTTCTTCGTACTACTAATTTTATTGTTAACTGAACTCGGTTTTTATGGTTGTGCCCTTACTTGATACAAATCGATACTATTATGTCTACCCTTAGACAAAACTGTTTACATTATGCCAGACATAAACAGTTCTGGTTCTCGCATAGATACATACGTCTCGTTTTTCCCACGAGTATTCTGTTTACATAAGTATTAGAAACAAATGAGAAATTTTTGGGTAGGTATATAACAATATAAATAAAATGAGTATTGCTTAATAAGTAGAGTTATAATTTTTTGAGGGCGCACCAGAATCGTAGTAAGTACCCACAAACAGATAGCCGACTGTTGGAAGAGAATATTAACATCGACCGCCGGGCCGAACGGAGATGCGTAACAAATAACACTGCCCGGCAATATTGTGGAATAAATTAATTAAATTTGAAGCTACTTGCTTTTCGAATAAATGCCCAGATAGGACGATTTTATGTTTTATGTTTTTGTTTGATTTTATGTTTCTGATTTTGAAATGATGACGCCAATGTTTTTCAATGACAACTTCGGATTTCTTCTTTGTTTTGAAAGATGGTACTACCAGAGTTTGAATATCTCCCATAACAACATTTTCGAATTTTCGAAAGTAATTCTAAAAGTGCAAAACCTAAATTTTAGTAAGAGCAAAAACCAAAAAGGCATTCCAGAAATGAAATGTTTCGTTTTCATTAAACGTTCGGAATGCCGCCGTATCCAACAAAAAATGAACATTTCTATGCGTAAAAAACAAACTGTGTGGGCTACGATTTTCGTCGTCGGAAGACGCGGTTGATATATTCCGGAGATACCTGATTTTCTACGAGAAAAAAAACGCGATCCAAGGTTAGCAAAAATGTGTCGACCATTACCGAAAATATTTCAAAAACAATAGGAATAGACAAAAAATTCTTTCTATCTGTGTTCGACAAGAAGTGCTAGAACCGTTGGGACCTAGAGTTCGAACAAACCCATTATAATTAAGAAAATGTCTTCAATAAAATCTTCTTCAGTTCTGTTCTGGATTATATACTACCATATATTATAGTTTACTCTGTAGATTTTTGTCATAGCATAAAATACATTTGTATCCAGTTCAATTTTGGAATAGTTAAAAAAAAGAACAGTTAATTCTCAAAATAAAGTTTTTTTATAGTGACATAACGTAAGAATAATAAAAACAAATAAAATACCCATAATTGACAATGTCTTCGGAACAGAATCTTATACAGAGTATTATAAGTAATATAATTTAGATTTCTCTTCTAAACATAGAGTTTGAGGATTAATTCAGACAATGTAATTCTTGCTCTATTTTATATACATTGCTTCCACAGTTTTCTAAGAAATAAATGTACTGTTATCTCACAACGTCTCACGGTTTATTACAATTCTAGTCTGCTCCGTTACCTTCAGTGGCATTATCTTCACACTTAATTTAACATTCCATCTCGAGGTTTCGGAATGTCTAATTGTTATATTTTCAATTTATATAAAGTTATGTATTTACATAATATGCTAATTTAAATAATTTTCTACTAAACTTTTGAACGGGATTTCTCCCGTTTGGCAGAAATGGAAATGTAGTGCTTCGTGCTTGATTGCTGCTTTTTAAATATTGCGAAGTTATAGTTATTTTTTGAATAGTATATCTTTACTTTAGTTTAACTATCTATGACATTATAAGGCAAATAATTATCAATCCATGTTGTACAAATGGACAAGTTATTTTCGAAGAAGTTAATGCAAGTAAGCAAAGTAAGTAAACTCATAAAACACATTAAATGAATAGTAATCTTAGTAATACTATAATAAAATTGACGGTCGCAGATTTGAAAAAAATTAAATATGTTGAAGCTCCGTGAATATTTAAATATTTTTTGCAATAATAATAAAAAAAAAGCCGATTTGAATTCTTTTTATATTGGCTACAACTACATCTGATAGTTAAATTGAAATCGCAACATCAAATTACGTTTGAGATTTATTGGCAAGTTTAACAAATCAAAGTATGCTTGATGTTTATTGATTTATCGATTCATTACGTATCCCACTATTCCCAATACTACCGCATATATTGTATTTTACTGATTGTAGCTGTAGTAATCCATATCATCACATTGCTAAGTTACACTTTTTTTGTTTAATTATTTGCGTAAAAACTGAGGTATTTTTATAGGGCTATATCTATATCAACTATTATTTTAATGATTTTCTCTATTACTAATTATTATCTTTGGTACGTCAACAGATACAAAAACGGGCTTAAATCCGGCTAGGACCGTTTGCTTTTCAATTACGGATGAAAATCGGAGTATGCCTTCTTATCGAATAGGGTAGGCCCTATGTTAATGCGATGTTTGGTACGTTAAAAATCCTACCGGAGGTTGGAACGCCTCGGAATTCGGAAAAATTCTGATAGGGTCGACTAACGATCTCAGAAATCAATATCTAAAAGTGCAAAGTGTATTCCGTAACCTGACACATCGCCCAATAATACAACAACAGCAACAAATTAACAAATACAAAGTAAAATTGAAAGAAAACTAAAAAGTATTTTGCCCATTGTTCCTCTGAGGGTTTTCGGTCAAGTACGCGGTTATACCACTCGCCCGCCAATCCATAAAATTCGATTGTGCAGTCAAGTTGTAACTCACCGCAACTATTAAGAGAAACATGTACCTGGCCAAATTCTCGGGTATATTTGCCTCAACTATAATTATTTTAATAGTTGATATAAATATATACCAGGTGTGTCGGTAATTCTTTTCCGGTTTTTTCGCTAAAGAAAACACGTTACTTAGAATGGATAGTTAAAATTTATTTATTCAAAGTATTGGCCATTTGATTCTATACATTTTGTCCATCTCTCAGGCAATTTATGAATGCCATTCCAAAAGAACAGTTCCTCCTTTGAGCTAAACCATTCATCGAGCCATTTTTTAACTTCTTCGAAATCGGCGAAGTGCTGCTCTGCAAGCGCGTGCCCCATCGATGCGAAAAGGTGGTAGTCGGATGGAGCCAGGTCTGGAGAGTACGGCGGGTGCGATAAAACTTCCCATCCAAGTGATTTCAACATTTCTTTGACTGGTTTTGCTGTATGAGACGGCGCGTTGTCATGTTGCAAAATCACTTTATCATGTCTTTCAGCGTATTGTGGACGTTTTTCGATCAATGCACAGTTCAAATTGATCATTTGTTGTCGGTAGCGATCACTATTAACTGTTTCTCCCGGTTTCAACAGTTCATAATATACGACACCAATCTGGTCCCACCAGACACAGAGCATGGTCTTGCGACCAAAGCGATTTGGCCTTGCAGTCGATGGGCCAGCTTCGCCAGGTGATAACCATGATTTTTTTCGCTTGGGATTTTCGAAATAAATCCATTTTTCATCACCCGTTACTATTCGATGCAGAAATGACTTCCTTTCATACCTTTGAAGCAGAATTTCACTAACGATTTTTCGATTTTCCATTTGTCTGTCATTCAATTCATGTGGCACCCATCTCCCCATCTTTTGGATCTTTCCCATAGCTTGTAATCGTTCACAAATTGCTACTCGGCCCACATTCAACTTTTCTGCTAATTGTTTTTGAGTTTGTGTTGAGTCTTCATCCAATAGCTCCTGCAATTCCGCGTCTTCAAACGTTTTCGGCCTACCAGGACGTTCTTTATCTTGAACGTTGAAATCACCACATTTGAATTGTCGAAACCACGTTTCACATGTTCTTATGGTTGGAGCATGCTCACCGTAAGTCTCTACTAGCAAACGATGACTTTCAGCGGCTTTTTTCTTTTGATGAAACAAGAAAAGTAATGCGTGCCGCAAATGCACGTTTTCAGGCACAAAACTCGACATTTTCAAAAAATTATAAATCTATAACGCTGTTATTTTGGCGGAACGTAACTTGTGTAGTTTTAAGGTTAATGTCAGTAGAATAAAATTACATATGTATCAAATCATAACATTTCATACTTATGGCCAGTGACATCTGCCGGAAAAACCGGAAAGGAATTACCGACACACCTGGTATGTGCTATAAAAATCTCTATTTTTTTATGCCAATAGTTAAATAAAAAAGACATACAATATATGCGGTAATGTTTGTATTATAAGCCCTGGGGGCATGTACAGAGATATTTTAATCAATATTCCTGCAAGTATTACGCATCAAATAAACTGGCGAATAGTACTGTATTACGATATCTGTGTTGGCATATTCTGAGAAAGGATTTTGAAAAATATCTGTGTTGTGCAAAAAGTTAAGTCCATTGATTGCGCAGTGAGAGTATTTGTTTCGAAAATCAGGATTGTATCTTTCTCAGAGGAAGCTTGGTTCCACGTTAATATTTTTTTAACAAGCAAGCCATGCACATATTGTTCAGTGAAGAAGTAATGGTATAGAAACTATTGCATTCTGAAGAGGTTGGTGTTCAGGTAGCAGCTTCATGGAGAAGATTCAAAACGGTAAACGCAAAAAGCTATTGTAATAACTTATCGCATCATGCTTTTCCAGTGCAGTTGTATGAAGGCAAACTAAGCGATGAATGCTTCCAACAAGACAGACAATTCCACATGAAACATTACAAACGGTGAACCTTTTACATCAATATTTTGAAAACTGTGTAGTAGTTTTCTCCGCGTTTTGCTGATCTAACTATTGTAGGTTATTTAGATACTGTAGAGATGCACTTCAGAAAATTCACAGGTTAGAAATACCAAACCACAAAAAATTACTATTCAGATTACAGATTGAATATTTACGAAGGAACACAATCAAATCGAATACTTTCACAAATTCTGAACGCATTCACTTTATTGAGTACGAAAAAATATATCAGATACAGTAACCAACATAAAAAATAATTGAAAAAAACATGACTCTCTCGATTAACAAACCACAAATATCAGAAACACGTTAAGCACTAATCTGCGTAAAAATAATAGTAATAGCAAAAGAGCAACAACAACAACACATAGTAATAGTAATTCATGCTCTCGCCCTCCCTGATCGCTAGCTACAAGGGGCATCGGCCGGCTATTATTGAGTTATTAGTACGCCCGTAGAGCATCTTATAATTCTAATTCCCTGCACTCGCCGAAATTGGAGTAAAGAAAACTAAGGAATTGCGAGCCAGAAAGTTCGAATTCAAGACAGTTAAGGACATTGGGCACTGCGCCACCAGTCTCAAATTCTGAAGTAATTATCCCAAAAAGTATTAGCTAATTTTATAAAACACCTTTTCATAGACAAACGATTATAAGGAATAAATTGTAACTAGAAATTGTATAAAGGATGCATTTGCAATATCTGCATTTATTATAACCAATCTTTCGAAATGATAAAGCATATTACAGGAGAACGCTAAACATCGTGTAGGAACAGAAATGGGAATGTAGGATACTTTACTTTTTCCGGAAATAATTTGCTTCATCCTAGGTTATGTAATATACAAAATCGGGGGATTCGGCCGCTAAAAAAGTGTTGCTCTTGTGCCATGATACTGTTTCAGTCTCTACAGTTTCTTCGAAATCTGAATTTGCGAGCTGTCAGCAGTGAGGGGTTCTTATGTATGAGTTGTAATGTTTCTTTTGATTTTAATTTTTTTTTGTTCTTAGATTTTTTTTCTGGACAGAGATAATCTAATTTATTTATCTTCCAAATAATATAGAGTAAGTACGTAAGAATAGAACTTTGAGGGACAATCGCTGATAGAAGTCTAGTTTATGAAAATGATTCAGTTATAACACTTATTTTTTTTTCTATTGATTACTGAATGGAAAGACCTTAAAAAATCATCGTCACTGAGATTCTTGAAAATACAAAAAGTTTGTAGTAATTGTAATATTCGGAACATAGTTAATAAATTATTACTTATTTAATAACTATAACTTTTTGTAAAAATTAACTGTGATAAAATAACCATCCTTACATTGGAATTTAAAAAGAAACCAGGCTAGTTATTCAATAGTCACACCCTGTAGGCCATAATTTTCTGTAGCTGTTTTATGTTATGTTATTAGTGAACCTCTACCAGTATGTGTTGTGTGATAAAGACGTTTTATTACATCCACGTTATTTAAATAGCGTACGCGAATCTTTTGAATTAAGTGATAAAAAAGTATAGTTTATGCGCAAGATCGGCATTATTAGCTTGATCTTTATAGTTAGAACTTCCCCTACATCAACTACATTACCACAGCGTAATCTGCCGTTTATCGTACTGGATGAGGGTAATATATTTAATGATGTTAATGCACTTAACCATTTCTGTAAACGAGTGTGTATTTACCAGTGTCATCAGCAAAAGAACGTAATATTTACTTATCTTAGTTGCTTCTGCCTTCACTCTCCTCATCTTTTCTCTTCTCTTTTCGTTCATAGAGTGCAGTTGATAGTCTCTTCCAGTACATTTATTCTGGATGCGTTCCTAAAGTTTATAGTCTGTTGCGTTCAACGGCGGTTTCATTTCTTTTATGTCTAGGTGGTACTCTGACAATGTTAGGGTGGTCGATTGCCTGTATGAAGAATTACCGGTGGCCACGGATGTAATAAACTCAATTTTCCCGTTGCTGTTTGAAAAGTAAGGAACGACGGTACATTTAGTAAGCCTCGATTACTTCTTCTAAATCGTAATGGTCTTAAGTGTAAGAGGAAGTCACGAATTTATTTTATACTGTATTAAGTAACAATTTTGTACTTACCATTATTAAAATCATAAAATTTTCATTCATTTTTGGTACATCTTTTGTCCAGTTTCTTATTTACTAAGGAGAGGTAAAAAAGAATAATTAAAATTGCGACCTTTAATGAATACTCTGAATTTTCGACTGTAATCTCAACAGCATTTTAGGAAACCCCAAAGGCCCAGTAGATAACAAAAATGAACTAGGACTGTATAAAATATCATGTAAAGGGCGTAGTCATATATATGTTGGGTAAACTAGAATATTAATCAGAGTTGAGAATAAAGATCATTTGATTCATTTTTAATTTAGAGAGTTTGACAAATGTGCTGTAGTTTCTTGAAGAAAACCATCAGATTGGTAATAGTTAAACGTTGGTTTATTAAGGGCGTAGACGGAAAGTGTACAATTAAATTGTTTTGAAAGCATGGACATTACAAAAACAAAACACTTTAATGAAATCAGATTTAAGGCTCTTAGATTCCCAGTCCTTACTCTTTGTTAAGTAGTTTTAGCATAGTCCACGTTAGTTCAGTATTGCTGTTAGAAATGATAGCTTACAATTAGCCATCAAAACCTGCGGCCTTTATAGGTGAAGTGTTGCGGTATGGATGATGTCAAGTAATTAGATCCACGGCTTTGTTACAGCCATTCTATCCTTTGCTCTTGCTCCTTATTTTCGTGCTATCCATTTCTTTTTCTATATTTTGTCTTATTGCGCCTATCTATTACAATTTATCTTCCCTGTTTTCTCACACACGAGCGTTTCTTCCCCTAACGTTAATTGTTCAGCCTTTATTCAGTCTCTCCAAGCACAAGTAATTTTGTGTACGAATTATAGTACAATTCAAAAGTAGAAATTCATCTTTTCTGTGAAAGTGTATAAAAATTAATCTGAAGAAAAAAAGAAGGATTAAGAGAAACTACAGAGGTATTGAAAAATCGATTTTACCGATGTAATTAAATTAATTCGTGAAATAAAAACCGGCAAAACTCCTGTTTATCGGACCGGCGGAATATCACTGCATCAAAGGAACGAATCCTTTTAATACCTAGATATCAATGCGTACAGATGCATCTCGATAGACACATTCTTACGCACCATAAAAAATTGTTACGGCAACTTGTAAGTGTAATAGTTCCCATATTTAAACGTTGGATATTAACAAACACAAGCCGGGAGAATATTGAAGAAACATTTTGTTTAATACAGATGTTAAATATGACTATTGTAGTTTATTATAGATATTTTCGTACGTATAAAATAGTTGCAGTATGCCTCATCATACAATTAACTAAATTTAAACCCGGAAATTGGAAACTTCATTTATCATGCGGAATCTGGAACATATGAGTCGGCAATTGGTTACGCAGAATCTTTAGGACAAAAGGTCGGCAGAGGTTTTCTTTTTCTATATTTGACGACTCTATTGTGGGTAGAGGACATTGTTGGTTTTTTTTTGTTATTTGATATTTAAAAATTTCATTACTAAATTTATTTTGATGGGTGGTTCATGCTTATCTATTCACGTAATTAACACGATGGGTTATTTGAGAATAAATCACTTCGGTATGCGGGTAGTTGACCGAATACCCCTTCGTTCTTTTCCTGACGTTTCTACTCGCTACCACTGTTACTACTACTGTCGTCGTTCATTAAATTAATTCAATTTGTCTGACCATTCGTAGCCAGACCGTAACGCAATAATGGAGGACATTTAATTTAGACCGATTTTCCAACGTAACGAATTAACGTATACGTATAATGCTACCTATCGCTGCACCTCAGTTGCATTTCCATAACTATTTTATATCGTCAGAAACTTTTCGAAATTAATTAGATTTCAACTCGGTGGATTTCACTATCGATTCCCAATGACATTCTGTCTTGCAACTACAACGACAATAGGGGCGGGGATCATGAAAAAGTACCTCTCTTTTCGCTATTCTACTCTACAATCATCCCACTTTCCATTTGAATTCAAATGTCTGGGCGAGGATTTAAACAAACTGAAAGTTTAAAGTAATCGGGGATGACTCTCGGGATCAGTGAACGATGGACAAACTTACTTCGTGTTGCACAGTTGGCAACATCGACGCTAGAGTAAGTAGAGAGCGGGATCCACACTCTAGTTTTCTCTTTTCTACTCATTGCATCTATATACGCATCTGTTCCACTTTCGTGCGCATAATATATTCGAGCATACATTCCTAGTTGAAGCATATAACTGCACCAACTATTTATCTTCTGATAAGTCTGACCGCCTATGTTCTTATTTCTAAAGTCACCTCATCTGATATAAAACCACATGTATCTGTACGCGCCTAACTTTAGAAAATTTTGTATATTACATATAATGACGTCTGAGGAACTTAAACAAAATATTTTAGTAAATGCACAAATAATCAAAAATAATAGATGTGGTATGTGCATATAAATATATATATATAAATTGCAAACATCAAACAAAGTTACTGATATATTACAACATTAAATTTTTACGTGCTGAAAAAGTGTAGAATTTTAGGACATCTCTCGTAGACGATTGTGGAACCACAAATACTAACTTATTCTAGTTTAAAATGTACAAAGGAAAAATATAACGTTCTCGAAGCAAATATATTGTTGAACTTTTTTGTATTAATAAATAAATAAAAATCAAGCTTCTCCTAACGGAAGATATAATTTCCACAACATAATCGGTGAGAGACAGCTAAGCATCAGACGCTATCCTCGAATCCTTGGATTTAGTGCACCCTGTCGATATCTCTGATTCAATAGTATAATTAAACAAAAACGTGGATTTTTTCCGTGTAAACATTTCGATATATTTCAGCTTGATCTATTTAATGTACACTAGTCGAGTAGTAATCTTAAATTTGTCTACAATTAATCCTGGTTTAAGGTTACAGATGAAGAGATTTTAATATCATCTGCGAACATTAGGATCTCACAATCCTCAACAACAGAAATATCGCTGATGAAAAGCAAGAACAGCAACGGTCCCAAATTGGAACCTTGCGTAATTAATCGATTTGTCGAATAAAAATTATTGTAAAACCCAAAAGATTTGCGATCTGTTGAATAAGCATTCACTAAGCTAGTTAGAGGATGACCAAAACTAAAACTGCGCGATCTATTAAAAAGGATACTATGATCGATCCTATCGAAAACCTTTGATATGTCTGCGTAGATGATATCAATCTCTTGTGCATCCAATGCCTCTAAAAGATATTGTACAGAATTCCCCAAGTAACTGTCGACCTTTTATTAGCAAAACCATGCTGAGCATTGATGTAATTCGCCACAGTTGGATAAAAGCTTTTGTAAAGGGCTATTTCTAAAATTTTAGACAATGGACAAAGTTGAGATTGGCCAATAATTGCTTATATTTTTTAAAACAGGATAAACTCTAACAAGCTTTTATGCAGCTGGAAAAATGCAATTCCTTAAGTATAAACGGTCGGTTGAGAGAAACAGTACAGAACAGAAGTCTTGGGGACGCTTGAGAAATAAGGTATAAAAATTTTTGATGCTATTGAAATAGCAATTGTAACATGTAGTACTTCTTTTAAATACTTGACTGTTATTATAAAAACAAATATAATTACGTATAAGGAAGTCAAACACTCTTATATGTCCCTATCTACTACAAGTTCTCAGAATTTCATCCAATTATATTATATATATAATGATCAATCCCTGCGAGAGAATCAGAGAACATTTTCGCTTACACCTAGATTAAATTTAGAAGCTCTTCATATATGAGTGCCACCTTTGCTTGACCATCTAGCACACATTCTTAACATTTGTATGCGGTTTGCATTTACTCAGATATCCTTTTCGTTTTTGCCTAAAAGATCCCGAGTTGGAACATACAATGATCTTCGACCATTTGGTATTTCATGTTTTATGGGAATAAATTCTATTGCTGCCACCATATTACCTAGACACCAATCTGGTTTCCGTCCATCCCACAACTGTATAAGAACCTTAGCGAAGCTAACAGATGATATTATTTCTGCATCTGATAGTGGTAAAATAACTGTTTTGGTACTATTTGACGTTAGTGAAGCATTCGACACGGTACATCATCCTATGCTACTTACAATTTCAACATCTATTGGACTTGGCAATGGCTCAATGGTACTAATGGACTCTTATTATCCAAACCGACAGCAACGTGCCATTTTTTTGAGTAGTTCTCTCAGTACTTTTATTCTCCCTGTACGTATCACATCTTTCAAGAGTTCTTAGCTATTGCAACCATCATGCAGATATCCAGATTTATCTTTCCTTTGACATAAAAGATTTATCTACAGCACAATTACGCTTAATCATGATATCAACACAATTTCTTTCGTCGATTAACATTGTATGTCGAACAACACCCAGAAAAGCCAACTGATAATATTTGGTCCTCAAAGACGTCTCATTTTACTGAAACAGACATTGGAGTATTGAATGCATACATAGCATCGATTGATTGTGTAAAAAAAATCGGTATACACATAGACCCCCATTTCCATTTAAACGTAACACTTCTTTACTTATTAATAGATCTATAATTGGTTTGCAGTCAATATAACCCACTGGAAGCTGTTCGATTTGAAGACTAGATATTGAGTCAATAGTACAAACTCATTTCAATTACGGATGTATTCGCCGTACCTTACAAACAGGAATCAGTTATGGGTATAGGAGGTGCAACATTCATACATCCGCCTTATGTTTGATATGCTTGTAATTAAATAAATTGCCGTCTTATCTTTATGAGAAGATTTCCTCTAGATATCAGATACATTACTTGAATAGTCGAATAACACTTTGCAGTCGTTCCGAAACAGACTGTCGATGTTTGAACGTAGCTTTTCTTACAACTATATTACAATTTGGAACAATCTTATGTTTTCTACGATTCAACTTCAGTTACCATTATTATTATTTATTTATTATTATTATTATTATTTGGTGTTCTCAAAGAAAGTCTACAGGTTAAATAATTAGTGACACACCTATGTGATAGAATAATTCTATTTCTTCAAATAATAATGTAGACTTACGATTCAACACCGACAGCAACGTTTGGAGTGGTGCAGGCTGCGATTGTAATAGAACGTAGAGTGGCGTGGGATGGTATTTAGTGATGAATAGGCTGCTTCTTTCTGGTGAAAAGTATGTGCACTGAGCCGTGGGAGTTATGGTACGGGATGCTACAGCATACGGGAGTAGGTTTTAGTTGGTGTTCATCCTAGGTACTTTCCAGCAGGATAATGGCCGTTCCCACGTAACGAGAACTTATTTAAACCAATTCTAAGAAGCCCATGTCTATACCTTGCCATAGCTACCTAGATCTTCTGACCTTCTGCCAATAGAACACGTATGGGACATTATGGAAAGAACGACTTCTGCAAACATTCCCTCCGGCATGAATTGCAGGTTGCTTAAGGCTCCATGTCCCAAGAAAATATCGAGCATTATTAATAAAAATTAATTAATACTTTGAAATTATAATCAACTATTAGTTTTGAATAGTTATACGTCTGCCAAATTTGGTTAAAAATTCGCTGTTGCTAAAATAAAATGCTTAATTATATACAGAAATTTTGTACCGTTTGTCTTGTTTTCTACTGTTACTGTAATAACTTGTGAAGAGAAGAAAAAATTAACTTATTTCATATAGTAATGTAAAAGCCAAATAAAACTTGCTTTGCGAATATAGGGGTTATGTATATTAAGATGTTGCGATTATGTTTATTGCAATTTACGATTGAAAAGATATTCTAGGAAAAGCATTAACTTGCAATAACTTACCTGTAATGAACATACTCAACTATACTAGAAGATTTTAAAGGAATTTTGTATTTTTGCTTCCATGAAGTTGTTCTTGCTTAAGTGTATCCGTTTTCAACACACTCTTTCTTGTATATCAACATTGAAATTAACTTCGTTCAGATACCTTTATCGTCACTACATGACGTAAACAGAATTCTCGAGACAATACTCATGTTGTTGGGCCATGGTTGTGTGTACGTACAATCCTCCAGACTACATATTTATATATGCATGCGCATAGGTATATTGTGTGTTTGCATATCCGCCATTGCCCTACCCTCGCCGCCAGAGGAGAAGGTACTGGCACACACCCGACTGGCACAACAGAAAATTAATGACGATGCCGACGATTTTTGTGTTAATAGATGTCACTCTGTCCCTTGTAAAACGTATTTATCACCCGTCTGGGAGAAGATACGCGTTTGATGCGCGCTCAACAGAAGATTTATAATGGTTTTACGACACCATCCTATCGCTGGATTGTACATGGTATACAATACATGGCACGACGGAAATCAATCAAATATCTGAACACAAACACACACTTGAAGCACCTATCTTGTTTGCGGGTGGTGATGGTTTTACTGCTTTTATGAAAAGCTTCAGGTCAAAAAAGATTATAGGAAGGTATGAAAGCGTGTAGATCTGAGGATCTTTTGAAACTTTACTCTAGAGCAAACAAGTTTCTGATAACGTTACCATTAATTGCCATTTAAATTAATATTATGTAAGATCTGTTTTATTGGATATTTTGAATCAGGTTGGCGCTTTTGCACTTTGACACCGTATAAACCTAAAACCGTTAAAGACATGAAAGCATGCAGTCTGAGTCAATTCTATTGTTCATTTAAATTATATAACATTATTGCATATTTTTGAAGTAATATCTAAACATGAGAGAGTTTCTCGCTGAATTTATAAAACCTTATGAACCATTTCCTTATTTGTAGCAATTAAAAAAGCATCGCTATAGTGATGGCAATGCTATATTTCCAGCCTATCTGGTTCTAATAGAAAAACTATCAATAAATTTGTATAAGATAACGAATCTCTTTTCACTAATCAGGGCTTCGATCACTTTCTAGTTTTCTTGAATTTTTCTCAGTTTTTAATAAAGCAAACTCTTCATTTTTACTTTTTATAATAATTTATAGCTGATACACTTTTTTTTTAGAATTAACTTCAAAATACAAGTTATACTGAAGTTGTAAATTGAATTTCACACAAATCATGCAACCGTGTAAACTCACCTGAACATCTACACGAATCATATTACAACATTTGCATTGTAATTTTAACCCGAATATTTTTACACATATTGCATACCTGCGGTATTATTGACTGTTAAAATACGAATGCGTGGGTAATAGCAAGATATGCTTCTTAGGTATGAATGGTTGATAATATGACGAGTACCGTCACTCATTTCATTTAAAATCTACGTGGATATCTTTAATATCTAATGAAATTTTATAAAAAAAAAAATAGCAAAACTTCAAACTTCGAGTTAGTAGATTATTCCATCACATATTTATTCGTTGAGAGATGTGCTTTTGATGTATTTCTGTATGTATGAAATTTATGGCAAGTGCATGATGTCATCACACGGGAGTGCGACGCACACAAGCGAAATTTCACTTAATCGTGGCCAAAATACATGTTTCCACTTAAGAGTACATTTTTATGTTTTTACGATGGGGAGGTATTGAGAAAATAGAAGTCATTTGATGAATCCTACATATACCATTTTTATGTATAATTATATACAGTGTTATTAAAAAATATGTAACAAAAATGTTAAGTCTTTATTACGAACGAGGGCTCTACCACAAAACAATTTGTTTTATAGAATTGGGGAACCTGCTGTTGACTGCACAGATATGAGAGAGAAGTCAAAGAATGGTGTTAGAAATACTGGTATCTGAAAATCTCCGTTTGTATTCGCTCATATCCTGGCTTCAATCGCAATTCTACTTTGCTATCTTACTTCTTCAGTATTTGGTTCATCAATAACATTTTCCAAGATTTGCAATAAACCTAAAACAGTGGGATTAAGTACACTGTGAAGGCGCTATATGCTGTAGAGTCAGTAACGTTCACATTTTCTGCTGTGTTCCCGTGCTGCTTCTCTAATAAATGTTTCTTTTCTACAAATATCGAGAAAGCTATATCAGAAGAATCTGGTGCATCTACTTTCCAGTACAGGATTCCCTGTACTTTCTGCACTACTATGAGTAGAAAATACCATTCCTTTCAATATATTAACAGCATCCAATTGTCGTTCTGCTTGAAGTCACATTTGACTAGCGTAACTCAGTTTTTCGGAGCTAATTTCAGTTCGCAATACTTTAGTCTTTCGTTGCTTAGACCTTTCAGTGCTACTAAAACTGCCAAGTTCCTCAGACAAATGGTGTGGTTTGTATTACAAGGAAAAATCTATGTTCTCATCGAATTTTATTGCAAAGTGTTTGCATATTTCTAGATGTATCAGACCAATTGCTTTTATGTTGTTGACGTTTGTTTCATATCTGCTGATAACGTCTCAGTTCCGATAGTCCTCTTTACTTCTTCGTATAAGAAATTACATCTTTATTTGAAATCATCAAGCAGACAGCTTTTTGTGCAACTACTTCATTCCGGACTAATGAAGTATGTTTGGAATGTGAGCCTGTAGAGAGCTATCACCAGTTGCACCGTCACCAATTAACATTTAATCTTGAGTTAAGTTAAAACAACTGCTAGAACGTGACAGTTTTCCTAGTTAATCGACTGTAATTGTCACATTCCGCATGTCGCTTCAGGTTAAGTCAAGATTAACTTTTAATTTGTGTGTATAACTGGCCATTGATTGTGCATCTTACTCTTTTAAAATAAGCTAGCATCGCAAGATATTGCAGCTATTTTTTCCAAAAACTCATTCTATACAGTCTGCCAATAATAGAATCAATTAGGCTTAACAAAAGTAATTACATGCTTCTTTTTTTGGGATTTTGACCACGATTTCGAGAGATTTCGCCTGTGTGCGACGTCAGAAGTCTTGGCTAGTGGTCAAATGTCTGGATCTCAGATACATTTTTAGTATATTATTTACTGTACTGATAAGGTTTTGTGAACTAAATAAAGTTTCTTCAAAATAGAAATATAAAGAATATAAGATTTTTATTATGGGTTTTGGCCAATCGGTATAGTATTCAAATTATATGGAACCATGTTTGCGTCGGCCATATTTATGATCAGATTTTGGTTTCTGAATTAGTTTTATTAGCAAAATGTGCTTGTACAGAAGAATGCCAAAATTATTGCCAAAGTATTGTCGAAACTAGCATTATTTAATCGGCTTGGTGGTCCAATGGTAAGAAGTCTTGTCTATGCCAGAGTTAGGTCGCAGGCGTCCGTGTTCTCCCAGAGTCGGTGGTCGGATATAATATGGAGTTACAATTCACATATCAGGAAATAATTATCTGCTTTTTATCGCTTGCGGTGAGGGGATGATAGTAATAGAACTGTAGAACACTTTACATGTTGCCAAGAATTTTCTATTCATCTTATTCCTTATTAATCAATGTTCAGTATGGAATAAATTTACATGTACCTGCATGCAGGGTGTAGTCAGTAGGCAGTTGGAATCGATAGTAAGTAAAGGACATTGTGATTGTAACCATTTCCAGAAACTCGTGAAAATTAAGGTTGCAAAGCCACAACAACTTCGAAAACAAGTGCATCGAAAGTGTCCCGATACCTTGAGTTATCATTTTTATATTTAGAAAGTGTCACTAATTCCTGATTCATTCAGCTATATCGTTGATTTATTTATTTAAATTGAACAAGATTGTATCCTAAACATAACTAATTGAACAGAATATAAAAGTACTAAGCAGTTCTGTTAGCTAAAATGACTGCTGAAAGGTGAAGAAAAGGTTCAACAAAACTAAATTTGTTAGCTGTTGGTTAAAGTTTTCCAATCTCAGTACAAATTTAAATTTATTTTACGGGTCTCATAAATTAATTAGTTTGTCCTCCAAGATGCATGCTATTTTAGTTACTGTAATTTCTTTTAGTGACATGCAAAGTTCCTCATAAATATAGTTTCTTTGCTTACTTATGTCGAGGGGTTAGTATTAAAAGACACTAATTACAAAATCCAAATTTTGAGGAAATTGAAAAAAACAAAGTTAATCGGAGATACATGAATGCGGTTTATAAGAATAACCATTACAAGTATTGTAATGTGCTAAATACATGGCTCTTAGTTAAGTATAAGTGCAGAACGACCTTAAGCCAAAAAACCTATTTTTTGTAGTTAGTGTTATTGGACATTAAACCCGATGTTTATGAAAATACACAAACTCCAATAACACTTTAATTAAAATAAAGATTGAGATATTATTAGAAAAAATATAATTCCTATTATTCTGGGAAGTGTGAAACAGATGGTACATGAGAATTCTTTTAGAATTCAAACAAAAGACTAATGAGAAATATAATCACCGAATCAACTTCAAAGTGGCAATTTGGACTTTCAAGATGAGTGCAGAGCCTTTCTGTAACCTTACTAATTGCTGCTGTGCACTTAGTAATTTCTTTTTTATAGAAACGAGGAATTATTTTTCTGTTGAACTTTTGTATTTTAATGAAGTGTGAAGCAAATTATGAGATTCTGTAATTTTCTCAAATAGAAATGAGTATGAGTTTGCAATTATGTTTAATGTTTATAGCTCTGTATGTGGAAAAACTATTATTGTACTGCAATAAGTAATTATATCGACTAATTGATGTATTATAATTTTTTTTATTTAAACAATTATCCCTAGTGCAACATTGTATTTGTAAAATTTATGTTACTATAAAGCGTAGAACGGTAACTTCATCGATGTCAAATATCTTTAGCTCGCTCCTTATCCATGTTATCACACTGCGTACTATCGGCTATATTAAATTGGTCTGGAAGCCACAATTTACCACCTCTCACCACACCATCTTTGTATAGAGAGACTTAATGCAACAACAATGTCCCGTCGCCCGCAAACCAGAATTTATGGCAACTTGGTTTTAATATAATATTCGCTGTGCTAAAGAAAGAAAAGCCCCCCTATATCCAATCTTATCAGAGCCGTTTAATTACCATAAATTCGAAGTGAATATTATAAATCCCATTGATTTATCAGTCCTACAGACGACGCGGCGGTTTTGAAATCGCTCCTACAACAAAGTGGGGGTTGGTCCAACCTACGTTCCAAACTCCTGGTATATATACTGCGACAGAAGGTGATCGCTTCCGATAGGACGATAAGTTAATATATTCGGACGTAGAGCGCGACGGTTCAGGGCGTTTGATAAGAAATATGTATATGAGATAGGTCTCCGTACTACCTATAACTGGAGGAACATATGGCGAAAGAATTGTTGTTCGCTGTCTTATTTGGTGCGGTTTGCTTCAGAAGACACATGATGCTGAATGAATAAATAGATCACGAAACGCGTTCGTAACTGTTTTGTCGTTTTCCTTTTGTTTTTCCAGTCTCGCTGTGCACACATAAGGTGTCAGATTGCATGTTGCACGTTTGCGCCTTACACAAGATGGTGTTTACGTCTGGCATATCTATCATGTGCATAATTCTTGCAGTTCATCTTTGGACTATATAACATATAGTATGGTATGGAGTGAATTGCCTTGAGATTAAGTCATACTAAATCTTCAAGAAAGGCAAAAAAACATATAGAGCATTTTTTTTTTATTTTTAAATGTACTTGTATTCTGTTAATTACATATGTACTTACAGGTTATAATATATCGTTTACAGACACGCAAGCAAGTACATATGTAATTATTAAACTAGGGGAACAACGTATATGTTCAATGACGTAGCCGAAGGAGGCTATCGAATTTTATTCTATTTATTATTCGCGAAACACATATATACGCATACACATTATGTAGTATCTACAAACACCGAAATAAGTATATTTGTTATAAATCAATATAAATTAGAAGAATTACTGACAGCCGACGGCCAAGCCAAAAAAGAATATCCAATTTTATTCTTTTTATTATACGAAAAACAGGTACTTACAGGTTATGTATCTTTTACAGACATCAGAAAAAGTATGTACATTTGCAGTAACATACTTTCACATATTCGTTGTAAATTGAGGAATTAATGAGACCTATGCTGTGTCTGATGACAAAGTTAAAGAAGACGATCCAGAAGACAGGTGAATAACAAGTTCCATTGAAATATCTTGTAACTCATCGAGCCTCCACATACCTTCTTCAACTAAAACAAAGACACTATAAGAAAACGTAATAACAGAAGTATAATTTATACCTTTATATATACAACGAAAGAAGTACAATTGATACCGTTCATTACATGATTAATACAAGCCGATTCTGAACAGAGGCGCTTTTCGATGAGTTTTGGCATTTGTTGTGTCGAATATATTTCTTGTGCTACCCACAGCTGCAGGTGATTGAGTCTCGTTACATGTTTCCGCCCGATTTTACACAATTCCTTTGTCACGGCCTAGTGCTTCGCTTGTTTCTTCAATTTCCTTGGGAACATTTATAGTTTTTTTGCAAAATTAAAAATCATTTTGTCTTTTCTCTTATAGAATAGTTATTATAGTTATTGTACTTATATTTACAACAGTTGACACTATTGGCACTTACAACATCTTTAAAAATAACTAATTCATTTAAAAGTAGATGCGATTAAAGGGAAAATTACAGGTAAATAGACACTAGAAGTAGTAACAAGACAAACGATGAACCAAAATTGACAAACGACATAAACGTACGTAAAACGAATATTTTACGTTAGGAATAGAACTCGCCATTGGACTCGACATCACCCCTAGTTCTGAAACAGGACAGTTATGTAGAAGTTAGTATAAGTAAGAACCGCTATAAGGTCCAATACATTTTAGCATCTTAATGAAAGACAAAATATAATGTTTATGTTATATTTATGTTCTGGAATCTCAGGCATTATAAAATTTTAGGATTCTCTACCTTCTATTTAGCGAAACTAAAAAATAATAACAGTTTTTTCTTTAAACAACATTCAAATGCTATTAAAAAGGGGTCTTATACTTGAAAACTGCCTCGTAATTGAGATAAATTATTTAGGAATAAAACACACGATTCGTATAATTTAAGATTGCGTTACAATAAATTATTATTCTACAGAGTTGGTTAAAAACCTCTTACGGAGCTTTACTCATTGGGTAGCTCATGCACAGGAAAATGATCTAGAAATTCATCAACCAGTTGCCTTCTTGTATATACAATATGCAGAAAAGTTGTTTTGTATTAGGTAAAATTGGTTCAATATCGTTGGAATAAGTGGCGAATATTAATGTCTTGTAGACAACTGCAGAATGGTACTGTGGTGTTCACTAAGAAGAAGAAGATTCTGTGTTCATTATTATATTTAACATACGAAGTACTTGAGTACTTTTTCAAGTGAGTAATAAGATTGGATAATTCCAGTGGGGTTATTATTGTGATTATTAGTAATGTTATTGGCTTTAGTGCTATGCCATTGGCCACTTCCACACCTATTATTTTGAATTATTAGCACAGCATACATTTGCACATTACTCACACAGTCAATAACTTTGCGCATTCGGGACGCACTTACTGCAATAGCTATTTGCATTTGATATTATTTTTTTTATAATGGTATGCGCGAGAACGCTTACAAAATCTGAAAAAAACACAAATTCATGTTTTACACCAAGAAAATTATTCTTTGCGGGAAATAGCAAGAAGATTAAAGCGAAGTGATTATGTTGCGTGTAATTACCTTCGAGGTACTGCAAATTACGGGAGAAAATAGAAAGGAGGGACTGCAACAGCAACGACTGATCGACAAAGGCAACAAATTTTAAGAGGAGCATTAAATTTAGTAGCAACTGCCCTTCAAGTTAGATACGCTATGGGAGCATCGGCATCTGTACGTACGGTAAAAAGGATTTTAAGAGGAAAAGAAAAAAACGTTTTAACCTCTAGGCACAGAAGTGAACGGGTAAATTTAGCTAGGATCTACATGATTTGGAATGAAACCCGGCAAAAAGTTATTTTCAGTGGTGAAAGACGCTTTAGCCTTAATTTATGTAAAGTAACTTCAACAATTTCACGAAGACATCAAGGATGTGGAAGAGCTGTGGTATGGAGTGCAGTTTCATATGCTGGAGCAATCGATGTTGTGTTTATTGAAGGCTGATTAAATGCTGCTAAGTATCTGGACTCATCAGAAAATGAAAAGCCTAAAATTGAAGAAAAAATCGGCACATAGGGTTTTATTTTCCAAGACACTGCGCCCTCGCATAATGCTCGCTTAGTAAAACAATAGTTGTTGGTTTAGAAGAAGCACAATTAGCCAGGCCAGCGTTATCATTAGACTTGACTAGTATAGAAAATGTTTGGAGAAACCATTTCCTGCAATTGCTTTTCGTAATTAAAAACGCGCGTTCAATCGATTGTATATATATATATATATATATTTTTTTTTTAATATCTTAAGAAATATGTAAATAAGATGGCATCATGTCATTAATACAACTATCAATGATTAAGTATTTTATAGATATCTTAATTAATATTCGCGGAGTGTTGTTGATGGGCTATATTTACAACTAAATATTTCTTCCATTTTTAGAGAATAACAGTTATTTCAGTGAGGAATAAGAAGGAATAAGAACAGGTTATTTTTAATTTACACGTAGTTTGAGTGCTGACTAGTGTAATTGGCAATGCCATTAGACCTTTGGGCGTTTTCAATAATCCATGCATATGTATTTAATTTTTGGTGGATGCGCCGGTTCACATTATATTCATTATTATAATTAAACTGGCCGTATGCATGTCTTTTATACCATAACTTTGCATAGAGTTTGTGAAGGTATTCGTAAGAAAATGTGTCTAAACGAAAGCGGAGTAAACATCGTCATTATATTTCCCAAAACTAAAAATTGAACATCTAGCATTTCTCTTATCTTACCTTGCTTGCATTACTGATAAATTTCGTGCAGGAACAATTTGACGTTATTATGTCTTCCTACTATCAGATTTTCACCACATAACATTGAAATTACTGTATACGACGGAATTCCAACAATTCCATCGTTCGTGACTTAACCACATCACGTTGGGTTTCAAATCACTCGAAGCCGTCGGAGAAAACCGTTCGTATATTTCATTTTTTGAACGATCGAAAAGAAAGTTCTGTATATGGGTGCATTTCTTCGTTCATCGTGAGACGAATGAGTGTTTAAAATACGAATAAATTTCCTCTGACAGTCGCACTATATCTTGGCGGCGTTGTCCGCTGTGTTATGCAATGTAAACAATTATAAATGATTGTTGTGTAAGTGTAGACTCGTGAACCGTTGTTCGTTGAATGTATGGTCATGTATCATTTCTGTAAATGACTTATGTCTTTTACTATTTGTAAACAAACAAAGTTTTATTGAGCTGTCTTTTCGAATATAATGAAATATCTCATGGAATATTAACTAGAACAATTATCGAAATTAATAGTTCCTATAGAGATATTTTACTTTCTCAAAGATTGTTATAACTTATCTTTGTTGAAGTTGTTTACACATGTGTGCATTTGCATTTACATTTAGAAACCATATACGTGTACATAGTAGTTGTTTCCCTGCTTTAAAATGAAAAAAATGTTTGAATTACATTTAATAACAATTTTTATATTAAAAACTAAAATTTGTAAGTTTGTGTACTGTTTGTTAGATATAACTTTTCAAATAATTTATGCAGCTTATTACCTTGTAATATTTAGTACAATTTATATCGGGCGAAAGAAAAATAACATTGTTTTTCAATCTCAGAATTTTCCAGAAAACGAAAGTTTCCAAAAAAATTTTATTGTCTAAGTCATGTGCCAAATTTAAAAAGGATTTTTATTTGAATTTGAATTTAATTCAAAATTTGCGTCTCAAAATAAAAAAAAAAACTGTACAAAGTACGATTATGCATCTATAAAGTAATGTTTCCGCATATTACAGTTTGTTTTGATCTAGGTAGCAAATTATTACAGCCACTGCATGTAATTGTTGGAAGTTATACAAGCGACAATGAACAATATACGTTCGATTAGCACAGAAATATGGCCTATATCGTTTTATACATCTGAATTTCCTGTGAAGCCGTGGAATTTAGATTCAGAGGATGCTGGTAGGAATGCACCTGTTGAACCCACTCGAAAATAGATTTTACATCATAGAACACTTACACCAGGAACAATTGATTCGGGAGTCTAATATGTAGTAGATTTGGTTATTTTGAAGAAGTAATTGAAAATTGGAAAAACGATTTTGAAGGACCGTTTGAGAGCCCAAGCTTATAAACGAGGTTTTAAGAACAAAAACTTACCAACTGGATTGTGTTATCTGTGGTAGAGATGGATCGTAGTATGTTTTCAGTGGAATTCACTTATCCCTGTTGATTAACTTGATTTGTATCCACTGGCAGCTGTAAACTTAGTAATTAATAGAGATGACAAAGGCAGCTAAAATTATAATCTTTTGCAGCAACTAGACAGACTCGTGTTTAGTCGACTCTCGAGGAAACCAATAGGCAATACGAACCCTCTTTTACGAGACGAATAGACACGAGTCTGTCTATTCACTGCAAAAAAGTAATAATTTCACCTACCTTGATCATTTCTAGTAATTAAGCCATTGTACCTAATGGTGGGGAGCTTATTATGAGATTGCGCGAACATCCAAAACTTTCATTATATTTCTTAAATTCAAATTTAATTAAATGCGTTGTGTATCAGTGAACGTATTGCTTCATGTGAGCAGCATTGAGCACTTTGGTAAACATGGTAACTGTTGTGGCTTATCGTTTTTCAAAATTTCGTCACACAACATCTCCATGAAAGCGAAAGACATGTTGGTGGAGATTGTTATCTTAAATGTCGTTAGTTTCATTCATCAAGTAAACGTTGATAGTATTTGGAAACAAGAGAGTAAGGGATATGCAAGTTTTGATTAAACGGGAATCTTTCAAAATTCTTTTATTAACTGGAAATTAAAAAAATTAACATCAAAGTATATTGACCATTAAAGTATTAACACCACATGTTGAATCATTTGGATCCTTTATTTTCAAAATTATGAAATTAAAATAAATGGAAATTGAAGAATAAACACGACTTGAACTTGGGTTGGGTGCTGCATAGAGGATATCGAACTGCGTCATTACAAAAAATTCATTAATTTAGCCAAACAAACACAAAAATTTAAAAACATTTAATGAACCAAATTAACTAATTAATTAATGTAAATATTAAATCTAATCAAACTGTAAATTCTTTTTCAATTAAAAATTGTTTAATTGACATTTCACTCTATTCCGGAAATCACAAAGTTAAGTTGCATTTAATATCTCAATTATTGTTTTTAAATACATCTTAAAATTCTGACGCTATAGCGGAAATATTACGATCAGCCTTTAGACGAATTCCGACGATTTGCAATTATCCCGGTTAGATTATATAGGTGACTAACATAACAAACAGAACTCTTCTGTATATAAAAAGAATATCTGGTAGTTGTCGCAGCTAGATCTCTTAGTTTTTGAGCGAATTGAAAAATAAATTTACCATAGGGTTAACATTTACCCTGCCATATCAGTTAAGGGTTAAGGCAAATGTGTAATAACGTGAGAAATATGTTAATTCTTCCGAAATTTTTCTACTTTTATTATCTATGTATTTATCAAATTCATGTGATTATGAAATTTAACACGTCTATATATATTTATCACGACTAATTTAGCCGTACCATTCTCCGGGTAATAAAGTGTAATTAATACTTACTAAACATTCCAAAGGTTCGAAACAATACTAAACTAACTATATTCGGCAGCAATAAAATTCTGTACAAATAATTAAAACCAGTTCCACAGTCGAAACCGTTTGTATTTTACCGTAATCATACAATGTCGGTGGCTTTGAGAACTGGTATCTTGACGCTAATTTGCCTCGTCTTTGACATATTAGCACAATATGTACTTACGATGCGAGAGAAATGCGCATGGAACTGCTATTTCAAATAGAATTATTATTTGCTGGGCAAACGAATTAAGAAAAAATTATTATTTTTATATTATTACCTATCATCAGAACATTTGCACTCGATGCAAGAAACCAAGGTATTGAATGAAGTAGAAGTTGCGCTTCTATAATCAGAAAATGATTGATATACCAGTCCAGCTTCTAAAGCTTTATTTTAAACCAAAGCAGTGTTGTGCTGTGGGATGTTATAAGCAGTGAAACTATTAGGCTGGACACAAGAATTATTAAATACAATTCGCTTTAAATTAGAAGCAATAAATCACAACATGTGATCGAACAAATCATGGACTAATTGTGTAGGTGAGGCACCAAGCAGTATGGCGGTGGTTAGGAGCCAACGCGTGGTTAATATTTTCGGGATTACGACTAAAGTTTCAAAAAATTCCAAACTCTTAAATTTCACCAAGATTCCGTTTCAATTTTCAAATTCATTATCATAAACCTGTATATTTCGTTTTATATTACGCGCAACTAGTGCCATCGCTTTATGCTTTTTTATGGATACATGTATCAACTTCTCTATTCATCAATCAAAGCTCCTACGATGTACATCGCCGAACGTCATTATTCACGCCTATTTTAAACTCATTTAACTATTACTATTTCTTTTTATCTATATCTATAAATGTTATGGTATGACCTTGATGAAGCAAAAAAATTGGAGAAATTCAAAAGTTTAAACATTTTTTTGAAACTGGTCGCCAGCTCCTACGATGTACATCGCTCA
This sequence comes from Oryctes borbonicus, assembly GCA_902654985.2. Taxonomy (NCBI): domain Eukaryota; kingdom Metazoa; phylum Arthropoda; class Insecta; order Coleoptera; family Scarabaeidae; genus Oryctes; species Oryctes borbonicus. The sequence continues at coordinate 11,526,353 of LR736857.1, forward strand.
AACTTTATATTCACGCGTACTTTAAACGCATTTAACTATTACTATTTCTTTTTATGTATGTCTGTAAATTTTATAGTTTGACCCTGATGAAGCAAAATATTGAAATTCAAAGTGAAAATCAAAAGAGTTGAACAATTGTTTGAAACTGGTCGTCATCCCGACATTATCAACCATATGTTAATGGTCTGGGCTCTCAAATTTACCGAGGCGCGAGATATTTTTAATGTCGAAAATATGACATTACAATTGAAATCACTGTCATTAGCACCGCTGTGAATGGCTTTAACAACGCGCGCTTCGGCAACATCTGTCTCAGTTAAGTTTTTCTGTCTCCGTTTTTGATTCCGCAGTGGCTTATATAGTGTCTATCTCTCCTTTCTCTGCACTCAAGGTTTTATTAGCTAAATAAAGTTGCAACCACAAAAGTATCAAGTCGTTGGTATTCCAATGAATAAGGGACAAACTAATAGACAAATAGAAAAATTCTTTTTTAAAAACCGACGGTTTCCAAGTACTCCAGAAATTCAATTTTAACAACATTGGAAGTATTATGTTTATTTAGAAACTGTTAAAAGTAATCAAAAAACACTTCGACGAAAATAAGAAAGAAAGATATATAAGAAATGGTAGAAAGAGGATTTTACAGAGGAATTTTAAAGAAAGATAATTCAAAATTGTAAGTATAGCATCGGAATCAAAAACATGACATGATTATTCATTAATTTGATATCTCATTTAAGAAAACATCTCAATATAGTCATAATATATGTATTGTAATGTTACAAATAAGCAGCACCGAGGTTAGCTGTCACCAGCGCTATATTCACATCTCTTCTTGGCATTTCGCATTGTATATAAGGGTCCATCTATTCGTTAATAGTCCGATACCTATAAAAAGATTCCTGTTTTTAGCCGAATATCTAAGGGGCGTAAAAATAATAAAACTATTGTAGAAAATGAATTTAAGCCCGGCCAACGGCAATTGCAGGAAGGACTCGTACTAATTACTTTTCTGTTTCTCATTTTCTTTCTCGTTTATTAATGTCAGATTTTTCCACAGCAAGTTCCAGTGTATACGTTAGTCGTATAAA